>JANUWF010002041.1:0-15000 GCA_026120185.1 Voacanga thouarsii | reverse complement strand
TGGTGATGATGGGAAAAATTTCGTGTGTCATTCCTGCCCGGAACTCCGGGGAGAAATCCAGAAGAAGGTACAAACTATTGACCATGTACATGTTGGAGGGAGAATATGGGAATGGCATGCCTCGAGCTTCAACAAGAAAAGGCAAGTCCGGGGTCGTGGACTTTACTACCAAACAAAGTCACCCGAAGGGACGTTCGTCTCTAAGGTGGCAGGGCCAACAACGTTAGGTGAAATATCCCAGTGGTACAGGAAACCCCAAGAGCTTCAAGGAGGAAGTGGCACCGAGGACGTCACCAAATCAAGTGGGAGAGAATGTCACAAGCCGACCTGTGACGGTCCGCTTGCATGGGCAAGGCCTTGCCCATGCCCAATCCAAGTGCTCGACACACCACCAAAACACTCGTGTGTCTTCGGACGTGTTTAGGAAACCGAAGGGACCGAACGTTCCTAAGGGTACTTGGCCACCTTCTATGGTTAGGCCGAGTATGCCTAGGAACGTCCAGGACCTTGTCAAGGATGTCCTAGACATGTTTAAAGACACCCGAGCCTCACTAGCCGAAGGCCCAAGACGGAGGGCGAAAGAAGACACGGGACGACCAAAAACCGAACCAGCCCGTCGTGCACGATGCCCGCGCACCCAACACCAAACCGAGATCGTGCCACGCGCCCAGCGCCAGACTAAGACCGAGACCATGCCTGTGCCTGGGCGCCCAGCGCCAGTCCAAGATCGTACCGCGGGCCTAGCGCCAGACCGAGATTGTGCCGCGCACCGAGAGCCAGATCGTGCCGTGCGTCGGCGCGCCCAGAGCGAGACTAAGACCGTGTCGCGTGCCCAGCGCCCGACAGTGCCACATGCCCAGTGCCGTGTGCGCACCCAGAACTAGCCGACGGCCAGAATTGCCAGCCCCTCCGTTTTCTTGTGTAAATATGTAGATAGGCTTTTGTTTTATTTTTGCAATTTTCCTAAGGCCTTGAAGGTTATGCATGTAAATTTTCATAGTTAGATTCTTTGTATTTAGATCTAGAGAAAATCGACAAATTTTTCCTACCTTCTTGAAAAAATAGTATCTACCCTTAGAACTTGGAAAAAAGGACACTTTTCCTGTAATGACTATTTTCATCAAAATCTCTATAAAATTTATTATGTTTTAAAGATATCTTTCAAAATGTTATATCATATTGAAACAATGAAGAAAAATAGTTTTAAATATAGTTGTATTACTCAAATAAATTCGGGTAAAAAATCTTTATTAGAAAAATTACCATCCTTTATTCTTGTATATATTGCACAAAAATCTATACATTTAAAGTATGGGATTCAGTAAATCAGAAATTTAGTGATCCTGCTATATTTATCATTTGTCACGACTGTTTAGGTCATTTAGGAATTATTATGATATTAAGAATAATTAAAATTACGTATCGTCATCCCGTAAAAAGTCAAAAAAAATTTACTTTAGATATGTTTTCATGTACTACATATTCTCAGGGGAAATTGGTTATCAAACATTCTCTAATAAAAGTAAGAATTGAATCTCTAATATTTCTAAAAAGGATTTAAGGCGATGAACAGTGGGAAGCGATGAAAAGCTCTAAAGACCCGGTCTCAAAAATTATTAAGCTAAAAAAAAATAGTTTAAGTTACAACTAGAGTTGTAAAAGAATTGAACGTTCGCGAATGAAAATTTGTTTGAACTCATTCGTATTCGAAGGAGTCCCGTTCGTTTAATAAACAAATGAAGTCGAACGAAATATTATGTTTAATTAATAAATGAACTAACTCGAATATATTTGCAAATATATTCAAATGTTAGTGAACATATTACATATTTTTAAAAATTAATTTTATTAATTGTATTATATTTATTTATATTTTATAATATTAAGATTTATTTTTAATAAATTTTATATTATAGTATTAAGATTAATTATATTATATTTATTTATTTAATATTATAATGTTCAGTTATTTTATAAAATTTTGAATTATTATTTTTATAAATTTTAAAATAAAAATATAAAATAAACAAACTTGAACAATTTAAACTCAAACGTTAATCAAGTTTTTCGAACTCAAATACAAATACGAATTCAAACTCGAATAATAATTAAATAAATTCAAATAGCTTTCGATTATGATGGAACTCAAAATGAAAAATATGATACTCAATTTGTTCATATTCGAATACATTTCCAATCACAACGACAAAGAATTTCCACCATTTTGGTTGTTTTCAATCCTTCATCCCCAACCCCCCCCCCCCACACACACACATTCTTAGAAAAAGGAAAAGAAAAAAAAACTAACCTCCATTCTCAGTTAATTATCTCTTTTGAATTAATAATGTCTTTAAGATGGTTTTACCTACGACAATGATGTAAACTTTAATATCTATTTGCATATTCATGTATAGAGCTTTATTAGTTTGTACCTGAATGAAGTTGGAAGCTTGGAAAATAAGTGAGGTTTTCTTAAATGAGTTGGTTGAGTGACCAGGTAAAACAGTTATGCCCAATCAAGCTTTTGCTCCTCTGATATCACAAACGCCTGTCCATATCCTTCTACATCGCCTGCTTCTTGCTCAAAATCTCTTCTTTTCCTCCATTGGCAGATCAAAGAATTCTTGAATCCCTAATTTCATCTACTCCAATAATGACGTACTCACCTCATGATAATTAATCAGCTGTATATGTTGGAAATATTACACTCACAGACAGAAGAAGAAAAATACCCACACCTGTAACAATAGTGAATTACCCGGAAAAAGAACCACTCTTTGCACGCAAAATACAGCTTCTGAAGCTCTGAATTGATTAGATCATCTCCTGAGAGCACGCGTCCCATGGCAAGGACTGGGATTTCGGGAGAAGTGGAATCAGTGTTATTCGGTGGGAATGGAGGTTCTTGGTCAGTACGTATGTATCGAGGCGGAACGATGCCGGATTCTGCTTAACTGAAGGTACTTCCAGAGAACCCCCTAGCTTCCTCTTGGCAGATTCCATAGCGTTGCGCTGTTGTTGACTGCAAGATCCGCCAGAGTACTGTAAATATTATTCACACACCAACTCCTAACAACTTTTATGCATCCGCTGCTTTTTAAATTGACATATGGTGCCGGACAACTGCATGAGTTTAATCCCAAGATGGGCCTATTTTCTTTTTTCATTTGTCCTAAATTACAGTCTTATTTTTGTGTTAGTTAATGTATTAATTTTTTAATATATTCTTATTTAGTATACCTCTTTATCTAATAAATAATTTTAATTATCAATAAAAACATTAATTGTTGTACTTAAAAAATTATACCTAAAAGAGTTTACATTTACATAATTCTAAGAATAATTCAACAACATAAACCTTCTAATAATAGAATATATCAGTAAAATATTATAAGAATTTTTATTATTATTATTATTATAATGTTTTAATATTTTTTGTCCAAATTTGTAGCAACGATTCCAGCTAATTTTTTTTTAATTAATCAAATGCAATACAAGATTGCGGGAGGATTTTGCTTTTGTAGATGTAGTTTTTCATGGCGTTCATGGTAGAGACTTGTTGGGACGCGGTTCACGCCAATGCATCCCTTTTTTTTTGTCCATTTTTTGGCCGTTTGAAATGCACTTTTGCCCCTCTTTTTCCATTCATGTTTGTTCTCAACTCATGTAGATATGTGGCATTGTGCCCTTGTTCCTGCTAACGTGTAATATAGCTTCTACCTAAGTTTCCATCGTTTGGCACTTGTACTCTCTTTGTCCATTTTTGTCCTCTTCTTGCCTTCACGGTTGTTCACCAACGTAGGCATGTCTAATGTAGACCTACTTAACTAAATAAATCTTTGCTTTAGTCCTAATAAAATTAATCAATTTATTATTTTAAGTTATCTTTAAAAAATTTAATATGTTATATATTATAAAATAATTAATATATTTTTTATATATTACTTTTATATATTTAAATTTGACATCAAGTATTTTGAAACCTATATATTTCTTATTTTTAGTATATTATATTATTATTATTATTATTAAATGTTGCTTCAGTCCTAGTGAAATTGATCAATTTATTATTTTAATTTTTCTTTAAAAATTAATACTTTAAAAAAAATTTAATGTATTATATATTATAAAATAATTAATATATTTTTATATTACTTTTATATATTTAGAATTCATATAAAATATTTTGAAACTTATATGTTTCTTATTTTTAGTATATTATATTATTATTATTATTATTTTATTTTTGTATAAAATTTCATACTAAAATAGTTATTATCAATTTAATTAGGATAGAGAGAGTATTTAATTAATTTGATTTAAAATATTTAATTGAATTATTAAATAAATTCTAATTTTTAATAGATAAATTGATGAATTTAGTCCTTAAACTTTTTAATTTGACAAGTTTGGTCCCTAATCTTTATTTTGAAATTTTTAAGTCCCTCATCTTTTTTTGAGTGGATTATTTAGTCCTTCCGTCCACCTAGTAACAGTCAACGCCATTCAACGTTTATTTTGGGCCATTTTTTAAAGATAAAAATTTTAGGGACCAAACTTACCAAACGAAAAAATTTTAGGGACTCAATATGTCAATTTATCTATATATATATATATATATATATATATATATTATTTTTTAAGATCTTCTAAATATATTTTTGGAGCAGTAAAAAATGACAAATACACCACGATCTTTATGTTATTTTTTGGTATGAGACAATCTCAAACAATAGAGTCATAATACAATTGTTCTGAAATTCAATTCATATTTTTATTCTTTTATATATTAAAAATATTTTTATTATAATTAATTCATATATCTCACCATTGATTCTTTAAATTAATAAATATAATATAATAATTACTTATAGTAAAATATTTTTTTATAAATTTACATATTAAGTAAACATAAATATTTAAAATTTAATAAGATGAATATAAAAAGATCATCTTTTTTAAATTAATGCAAAATGCCATAGACGGAATAGTGGGGTTAGGGGAAGGGATCTTTAGACTTGCATCTTTATCTTGCAAATTTTACAGATAAAAAAATGACCAAATAACTTACCTCTTTACACAATTATCAATTTTTCACTATATTTGCTTCATATTATGGTGTATTTGTCATCTTTTCTTGTCCCAAAATATTAGTTCTTTCCATAAAAAGAATATTTTTTATAATTTGTAGCATACCTTAGAAGTTAGTAATTTAACTATATATTCCCTTCATCAAAAAATAAAGGTTCACTTCTTTATTTTCAAGATATTAAAAAATAATGTTCATAACTTGTAGCACACCTAAGAAGTTAGTCAATTTAGAATATTTCTTCTTTTTCCATGAAAAAAGAAGAAAAAAAAAAAAAACACACACACACACACTACTTGTCCCTTATACATGTGAGTAATCACCTGGAATTGTGGTCTAAGAGTTATGGTAAATTTTTTGGTGCCTTCTCTAATAATAGAGTAAACGTATTCAAGTTTTATGGAAACATAAGCACCTATTCGCTTAGTAATTAATTATTTGAGAAATGAAATAAGCATTATCCAAGGGTGAACATCATTTAAATTTCAAAATTACATTATTATTATCATTATCATTATTATTATTATTATTATTATTATTATTTTGAATGTGTGGGAATAGAAGATAGAAAATATATTTAGAAAATATTCAAAAATAATATATATATATATATATATATATATATATTTGTGAGATGTCACTTGAAGTTTCAATGCATTCTTTTGTCGCTAATACAAATTCCTCCATTAAGTGGCATGAAGAAGCATCCCAACGTGTGAGTCATCAAAGAACACAACTAGCCAAATTGGTTGAGGATGCCATAAAAGCCCATACGCTTAAATAAGAGAATCCCCAAGGAAAAGAGAGAATGTGGAAAGAGAGGTATTCAATTCTCCTATATGTGCTAATAATTCTAATCTCTCTTTATCACATGATTTTTTAGATTCTTCTCAATTCTTAGAGAACAAGGGTCCAAATGATGATGTGTTGAATTTATCATACTTCAAGGAGTTGGATCATTCAACGCTATATCATAAGAAATCCTTGGAGGATGGTGGTAATTTCTACCCTTCACCCTATTCAAAGTGAGGTAACTTAGTTTTTGTAGATATATCGAAAAGTACTGATTTTTTTATCCCATTTTTAAGAACTCAATTGCTAAATTTTAGGGAGAATTTTAATTGTGACAAATCTTTTGAAGGGAAAAGTGGTGATTCTAATATTTATACACTTTTTAGACATAATTTACATCTTTGTATTGAGAATTTGATTTGTATGTCTAAAAAGGTGCTACTGATAGGGGGTCATGCATTTACATTCATTGCAACTAATATTTTCCATGAACCCTCTAATTTTCAAAATCCTCTCTTATTTTTACTTTTATCATGCCTACCTTTTTCATTGAGTATTAATTTCTTTTACAAAGGTTTGATAAGGAAGCATGATGAGTGGAAAGAGTGTTTTTTTTATGTGTTTTGGATTTGTTTTGAATTTGGGTTTCTTTAGGTCTTTTGGTCATTCTTTTGTTTTATCTTAAGTTCCATTTTTAGTTGTTAGGTATTATTTTCCCAAATAAGGAAAATATTTTTCATCTTAAGTGTGGAAGAGTAAGTCGTGCCTTTATTTTCTTTCTTAGGATTTTTTTGGTATTTTTCTTTAGTTTGTTTTCTTTTATTTAGGTGTATTTTTATTTTGTTATAATTTTCCTTATACGTTATTTGTGTTTTGTTTTATAGGTAGGAATAAAGTCTTCTTGAACAAGCCCTTCTCTCTATTTCCAGTTTTTATATCTATTGGAACTTATTGTATTTGGGGAGTATTGCTTAACTTTCTACCCATTTATTATTTTTGGTCCATTTGGCGATACTTTAAGGTGTTAATTTTTTTTTTGATGAGAACATTGTCCAGTTAAAGTGTGTGGGAGTGGTTTGGTGATATTCTTTGTCCAAGTTTCTATCAATCATCTTGGTGTTTTCTTAGAATTGAGCTACTACTTTGGAAAATTTTTGAATTTTGAAAATTTGAAAGTTTGAAAATTTTGGAACTAATGCGCAATGGAAGTATTTTCTTTTCTCTATTCTTCCTCTTTATTTATTTTGGTCTTCTTGGCTTTACTTTCATTGTTATATCTTTGGCTATTGAGGACAATATCTAGTTTAAGTGTGGGAGGGAAAATGAGGTTGAAGAAATAATTTTCCATATCAATTTTGTGAAAATTTTTCAAAATTTCAGTGGTTTTCATTGTTAAGAAAGGTTGTAATTCTTTTTCTTACTTGGATATGAGTTTTGTCATTCATTTGGTGGATTTTTTGTGCAATTGGTTTGTTGGATAGGATATTTTTCAAGACTTGAGAATTTAGATTAATCTGGATTATGCATTGGTGTCTGAATATTATTTGATTCATCTAGTTTGAATACGGAGAGTATAATGAATGTAGGTAAAGTTTATTGGCTAACTCTTGTATTATGAGTTTAAATTTTACTTGGCTTTGAGTTGTGATGAGGAATGTGAGTTGATAAAAGATCTTTGAGAGGAAAGATTGTGGAGAATTGTGGAAAATTCTTGTGAGATGAAGACGTGGGGGGAAAAATGAGTTGTTATTTCCTCTTTGAAAATGAGTAAAAAATTATTTTTTCTTGATTATAGGGGCCAATACGGATAGTGAAGAGAAATCTACTTTCTTGAGGCTATGAATTCCCTAAAGCAAAAGAAAGAAAGAATTGTTTAGAGGAAAGTTGTTAAAAAGAAAATGATGAGTCATGACTATAAGGGGACTAATATGGTGTGTGAAAAGAAATCCATGCACTTTAGACTATTAATTCCCTAAGTTATTGAAAGAAATTTGGAGAAAAGATTGGAGTGCTTTCCTTACATAATGACTTGTATTGTGCAATTTTTGAATTTATAATGCTTGAGTTGGTAGATAGCTTGACTTATGTGATTTATGTTATCTATATTTTAATTTGAAGGGTGAAATAATTTTCTTGGACTAATGAATGAACTTGATTAATTTGACTTCAAGAGTTTTTGTGATATCTTGTCAAATGTTTCAAATTTTGTATTGTTTTCAAAGAGTATGAATGATAAGAGTTGTGTCTAAAGTTTGAAGGGAAGACATAATCTTTGCTATGATAAAGAAATTTTTGAATAAGAAAGAACTTGTATTTTCTTAATGATTTTTCTTGATTAAAGTGTTTTGCTTGAGGACAAACAAAAGTTCAAGTGTGAGGGTATGTGATAGGGGTTAAAATTACCATTATTTTTCTAATTATTTGAAGTTATTTTGTGATATATTTGTTGTAATAACTAGACATATTTCTTCATATTTGACATTTTTCTTGTGAAAAGTGTTTTTGGAAAATTTGAGTTAAATTCGAGTAGAAAGTGAACAATTCCAGAATGTACCTGATGCCAGACCCAGCTAAGGGACCAGGCACTGGGTCCATTCTGGTCAAGTAGAGAAAATCGAGCCAACTTCAGGAAAAAAATAGAATAGATCTGGCGCCAGGTCGGGTAAGTGGACCAAGTGTGGGTCCATTCTATTCGGCAAGAAAAAACAGAACAAAAATCCAGAGAAAATAGATTATACTTGGCACTAGGTGGGTCGACGGTACCAGGTGCCAGGCCCGCTCTGGAAGGCGAAAATCCTGTGCATGAATTTAAGAATTTTTCAAAAAATTTGATATTTTCTAATTCCTATTCGGCCAAGATCTATCAAGCAACGAATTTAGCATCCAAAAGGACTATAAAAGCAAGAGAAAACACAAGAGAATATATACATGTGGAGGTGGATCTAAGAGCATAAATTTAAATCATTCATTGAAGAGTGAATTCACCCAATTAAGGAAGATTGTTCAAGAGAGTCTTCAAGGGTGAAGAAAGAGGCTTGTCTATGAGTGCTTTCTTTTATCTTTGTTTTCTTTTCTTTTAACAATGATGTTTTCAATGTTTTTATTGTAATTTAATATTATTTTGGAATTTATAATTTTGTATTAATTTAGTTATTTGATTGATTCTTTATCATCTTTGGTATTTGATTACTTGTTATCATTGGTTATTGATGCGAGTTCTTCTAATTGACTTAGACAAAACGATGTTAAGAGTTTCATTACATTGATTTCATAATTGTCTAATCTTAATGGATTTGAACGACAAAGTTAGGATTTTAAGATTAAATGATCAAAGATTAGTTGATTCGCCTTGACAAATGGTCATTAACTAATTTTACGTTTTTAAGGAATTGGGATTTATGTATATTTTGGTGATGATAGCTTGATTGACAAATCTACTAATTGAATCAAAATATAATGATGAGCTTAATGCATGTTTTGGTTATGTTAGTTTGATTAACAAATCTGTTAATATGAATCCAAATATAGTAAATGAAGTGAAATTTATCTAAATAGATTCATGACTTGACAAATGATTGAATTTTACTTTACATTTCTTCATAATGCCAAGATGATAACTACTTGAGAGAATCGCTAATTGGTTCATTATCATGTTTTCTAGAATAAGTGTCTAAATTGCATAATCTTACATCCTTGAGTTGTATATATTTTTTATTTTTATTTTTATTCTTTTCTCACTTTATTTGAGTCGGTGGAATAATGAATGAAAAGTTATTAGTGTGTACTTGTTCATTTGAGGATCAATACTCATTAATTCCTTATACTATACTTGCGATGAGTATACTTACTCGTATGTATATTTTTGGATTAGTGTTTTAATTAAAACTTGACTAAGGAATGAATTTAAATTTGATGATTTTTATACACAAAAAATTTACGCATCAGTATGTAACTTTAACCTGTTAGGAAATGACTTGAAGAAGAAGGATATAGGGATGATAGAATATGTAAATGATGCCTTTTGGTACCAATTTGGAGCGTAGAAGATCGGAGATAGACCTTTCTTGAGGTACATTTTTGTGTAGCCAATTGGATTTCATTTAAAGTGAAAAAAGTAGTTGATATATTTATGATTGGGTTAGAGGGTGCATTGGGAAATTGCCAAATAAAACAAAACAAACGGAAAATAAATTGGGAGGACTAATCGACGTCACTACTGATGCTGGCATGAGGTTCTCAGTTTGGGTAGATTGAGTGATAAGGTTAAGAATTGGAAACTGGATTAGAAATGGTTAAGGAGCTAAATACGTTATCTATCTGGACTTTTTTCCCTCATTTTTTCTTCATTTTGCTTTTGTCTTATGGAGGGGCTTGAAGGTAGCAACAAATTGAGATTGTTCTACACTCATTATAAGAAAAAATAGTCTCATTAGAACAAAAAAAATTAAGGTAGGAGTACCAAATCTTTCCATTGAATTGGAGTTTTAGATCTTGCTAAAGCCCTTACATAGTATACTAGAAAATTACCTTCTTATATTGGACACACAGATGGTCCTGTTAGTTGGCTACATATTAGATAGTAGATACTGGACTTTTTAGATCTTATACTAGGACTGTAAACAAACAGATGGCTCTTTTAGCTGGTGAAATTACAATAGCTCACCAAAAGAAAACAACAGCCACTATCTACAAAGACAAACAATATACATCAATAGTGTACAAGTAATAACAACATTTTAATATGAAAAGAAAAGGACTTAAAGAGGAGTATGTGATCTTATTACCTTAAACCTGAGTATGGTAAAAATTTTATTGGCATAGCTCATTTGTGAAGGCATGAAAAGTGGATGTCCTCGAAAACCATTAAATATGTTTGCTACTGGTATGTTCTAGCTAATTTTATTTTACTTTTTTTTTTTTGTGAAAGGAAGAGATAAGCTTTCGGGCAAGAATTAATTAGTATTAAAAAAACATCTTCCTTTTTTCTTTTTAGTAGTTTGATTCACTTGAAAATATATTATTTTGATTGTTATTAAGGAAAGAAATAGGCCTCTCAAGAAAACTCATGAATTGTCTATTCTTTGTAATGCTAAGGTTTCTATTATTATTTTTTCTAACTATGTGAAGCTTTATGAGTTTTGCATTTGGTTTCATGATATATCAAAGTTGAATATTGCATTTGGTTTCGTTAGTTATTTCTTTTTATTGTACATTGTTAAATATTAATTTTAATAATTAGTTTATTATTTTGTATGTAGAAATAGCTAATGATGATAATGCTAGAGTTAGTTGAAAAGATCCAACTCTATTTAAGTTCTTCATAGATTTATGTTTGCATGAGGTTAACAAAAAAAAAAAAAAAGCTTTAGTGGAGGCAATTTGAAAAAAGAAGCATGGAATAGAATTCAATTGATTTTTCAAAAGCAAAAAAAAAAAAAAATGATTTAACACAAAAGCAAGTGAAGAATCAATAAGATTGTTTAAAGAAAAAGAATAATATTTGGGTTAAGATAGTAGGCAAGATAGGTAATAGCCATTGAGATCCTATGTCAAATACAAAAATTGGACTAATGAGAAATGGGAGAATCACATAAATGTAACTTTATTATATTTTATTCTTTTGAGATTACAATTCTAAGTAATATTTGTATCTAATATATTGTATTTTTCAGATAATCTTGAAGCAAACAATTTCAATTCAAGTCATTCGAATATCCTAGTGAGATGAGAGCCTTATTTGATGGACTCTCACCTTCGGGAAAAGATGCATGCATGTGGTCCATCTAAGAAAGGGATTAACAAATGATGTGATTCAACCTTCATTATCATTTATAAATCTCGAAAGTGAATCCATTAATGTCCCATCTTCATCTACTCTTAAGGTAAAGGAGCAAAAATGCAAAACGTAAGAGAGAGGGTTTTGAGAAAATTGAGAATTTAGATAGTCAATTGGCAAAAGTTCTCAAAGCATTAAAAGAGCAACCATTAAAGAATGCAATATTGTTTAGAAAAAAAAATGCAAATGTTGGACATGACTGACCCATTATTTGTTGCTACAACATGCATCTTTTGTGAGAAGAAGACTTATAGGGAGCAATGGATGAGATTGAGTGAGAAACTAAAAGAGTTTGGAAAAAGTTGGATAGTTATGAATGCAAAAAAAATAGGTTTTCTCTGAAGATATAGTTTTTTTTTTATTTAGTAATACTTTCTTCTTGAATTTTTGTATTTCTAAGTTTTGTTATTTCATGATAATTAAGTTTATTATTTTTCATTATGTATTTTTTAAATATTATTTTATGGAATCATTTATTTCTTGTTATTTTTAATTTTCATTTTTGTATTTTAATTGCAATGTTTAGATGTTATATCATTTATAAATATAATTTATTACAGATAGGTATGTTGAGTGAAGAGAAAAAAAAAAGGGTACTAAATACTATAACTATTTTATTAGTTATGAAAAATTTGAAAAAGAGGCATGCTAGAAGGAGATCAAACACAAATTCAATACTCAGTGGACATGAATATGTAAATGAGATTATATATGGAAATCCTGCACATAGCCAAAAAATGTTGCAAATTTCGAAAGCAACATTTTCAAATTTATGTAATCATTTTCGAGATAATAGTTGGTTGCAAAATAGTCGTTATATTTCTACTGAAGAAAAAATGGCAATGTTTCTCTATTCAATGAGCCAATAGCATACAAATCGTTGTGTTAATAGAACATTCAATAATTCAACTCACACAATGCATATATATTTCTATGAAATATTAAAAGTTGTGTTAAAGTTTTCTAAGATGAAGATTGTGCCAAATTATAAGTCAAATATTGATGAAAATACATAACATTGTCGCCTTCAAGAAATATTTCAGCTATGAATTATATCAAATAGATATATTAGTAAAGTTATTCTCTTTTTGAATAATTTTTATTTGTCATATACATGTATATATATTAGATTTATTGTTTAACAAGAAGCAATAGGAGCATTTGATGGAACACTTGTAGATGCTTTGATTAATCTCGATGAACAAACCTCTTATAGAGGTAGAGGTAAAAGAGATTGTAAATAAAATGTTTTAACTATTTGAGACTTCAATAATATATATATATATATATATATATATATATATATATATATATGAGCTAGTTGGGAAGGAGTTGCAAATGATTTAAGAGTGCTAATAGAAACTATGAGAGATCCTTCAAATAATTAATTTTCCATCATCTATTAAAAAAAATATTTAAATTAAAATATATCTACTTGTATTACTATTTACTAATAATTATTTTTCAAATAAATATTACATATATGATGTAGCATACCCTTATACAGTGGTTTTATGACATCTTATAAAAATGTATGTTATTGGACATTTAATTTTTGAAATAATAGTCATTCGAGAACCAAAAGAAGAGTCATTTAACAAGACACGTGCAAAATTATATAATATTATTAAACATGCTTTTGGAGTGCTCAGTTCTCGATTTCCAATTGTTGACAACATGATGCCATACCCATTTTTCACTCAAAGGAATATCATTATTGCTTGTAATGCCATTCATAATTAACTTTGAAGAACTATTGGCACAAACAACTATTTTAAATAATTTCCTGATATTGATGTATTTGATGAAAATGATGACCAAGAGGGAGGTCATACAAAAACAGCCAATAGGAGGAGAATCACAACTAAATTTTTTTTTTAAAGACGAGTTTAGAGTATTTTAAATATCTAATAATTGTGATGTTTTTATTTTTTGAATTAGAATCCTATAATCTTTATTTAACTTTTCATCTACTTGCCATAGTTTTATATGTATTTTGCAATATAAAAAAAATACAAAGTTTAATTAGTTAGTGAATCAATGAACACATATTATATATATATATATATATATATATATATATATATATATATTAAAATTTACATGTGAGTTATTATTTGCATGAAAACATGAAAATGAAAGAGTAACTGAAAACTAGGATTACGAATAAAGGTTTGTAACATTTGATAATTACTCATTTCGTTCAAATTTAAATGTTTTTATTTTATATTAAAATGTAGGATAAAATGGGATATTTAAATTAAGACGGATGGACTAATTACTAATATATAAAATATCAAAATAATAAATATAACTCACATTAAAATATTAAATTATCTAGTCTTTAAAAAACTTATATATTTAATAATGGGCAAAAGGGACAAAATAGTACAATTGACATTATTCAAAGTTCAGCTGAATTTATTGTCAAATGCTCTAACCAAATTCAATATTCAGATTCAAACTATACAAAACAAATTTTCAGTATTCAGAAATTTAGTTGCTTAATAATTTCAAACTTCAAACTTCAAACTTCAAAATTTACTCTTCAAACTTTAATTTTATCAAATGAACCCTTACCATAGTAAGAAGTATTTTTATTTATTAAATCTTGTTTAATTAGATTAGAACATTTTAAAGTTTTATGACGTAAATAAGATATTTCTTTCAAAAAAATTGGATTAAATGTTATTATTAGATAGAATTCAATTCTTAAAATATTAAAAAATATTTTATCTTATTCAGATCAATTTATTGAATTTTATATTAGTAATAATTTTTTACTTGATCTCACCCACACTTATTCCAATAACTTTGTTGTAATTTTATAATTTTATCATTCGACTGCTCATTATATTCTTCCTACACTTCCTAAAGTGGTACATGTTTTCCAAGAATATTATGACTATGTTGATCATGGTCAAATGATACGTAATATGATTTAAAAATTTTAAAAATATTATGATGACATTTTGTATTTTATATTATATAATATTATATTTAGATCTATGAAGAAAAACTCTTAGATTTTATAGTATTATTAAGTATTTTTATGAAACATTGAATTTTGGTAAAGCATTGAAAATTAGTTAAGTTAAGGTTAATGCATTAAAGATTTTACTTCTAAAATTATGATAAATTATATAATTTATATGATGTTATAAAATTAGGGTAGTGTTAGAATAAAATCTACACACTACACACTAAGAAAATTCTAACTATTCTTTGCACAAGAATTTCTCTTCAAACTTTTCTCTTTCTTTCTCTCACAATTCTTTCTCTA
>JANUWF010002040.1:50000-123299 GCA_026120185.1 Voacanga thouarsii | reverse complement strand
AACGTGCTTTATGTGGATCAGATAAATAACCGACATCTGCATAACCTATCAATGTTGGATTGGTTTTATTTGAATAAAATAATCAGAGATCAATTGTACCTTGGAGATATCGAAGGACTTGTTTAATTCCATTCCAATGTCGTCGTGTTGGTGAAGAACTAAATCTTGCTAATAAATTGACGACAAAAGCAATATCGGGTCGTGTATTATTAGCAAGATACATCAATGCACCAATTGCCTTTGAGATATGGTACTTGAGGACCAAGGAGTTCTTCATCATTTTCTTGAGGTCGGAAAGGATCTTTATCCACATTTAATGATCGGACGATCATTGGAATACTCAATGGATGTGCTTTGTCCATGTAAAATCTTTTTAGCACTTTTGCTTGTATATGTTGATTGATGAATAAATGTTCCACTCTCCAAATGTTCAATTTGTAAACCAAGGCAAAATTTGGTTTTACCAAAATCCTTGATTTCGAATTCTCTTTTTAAATAATCAATTGTTTCTTGGAGCTCTTCGGGAGTTCCAATAAGATTAATATCATCAACATATATAGCTAATATCACAAATTTAGAACCAGATTTCTTAATAAAAACGCATGGACATACCTGGTCATTTTTAAATCCAGCTTTCAATAAATATTCACTAAGGCGTGTGAACCACATGCGCCCAGTTAGCTCAGGCCATATAATGATTTACGCAACTTGATGGAGTAATTTTCACGAGGATAATGTTTATATGCTTGAGGCATATGAAATCCTTGAGGGATTTTCATGTAAACATCATTTTCTAAATTTCCATACAAGTAGCGGTGACAACATCTAATAGGCGCATATCTATCTTTTCATGTCTTGCCTAAGCTGATAAGATATCGGAGTGTAATAGCATCAACAACGGGAGAATAAGTTTCATCATAATCAATACCTGGTCTTTGTGAAAAACCTTGGGCTACTAATCGCGCTTTATATCGAACGATTTCACTCTTTTCATTGCGCTTTCGCACAAATATCCATTTGTAGCCAACGGGTTTTACACCTTACGGTGTTCGGATTGCGAGTCCGAAGACTTCACGTTTTGTCGGTGCATTTAACTCAGATTGAATCGCATCTTTCCATTGCGGCCAATCTTTTCTATCACGAGCATTCATCAAGCGATATTGGTTCGGGATCATCATTATCTGTGTAACATCAAGAGATATATTGTATGCAAATATATTATCAATAACGGTTTCTATCCGATTCCAACTTCTCTAGGAAGTGGTATAATTGATAGAAATTTCGAGTGTTACTTTCATCAACTTACGGTTCTTTGTCATCGAGTTCTCTCTTGGTCTTTATCATTCTTTTCTTCAATATGATCTTACGGATCATTTAATCCTCTTTTCTTTCGAGGATTTTTATCTTTAGAACCAAGAGGTCGGCCACGCTTACGGCGTGTTTTTGACTCGGCGGCTATAGGTATAATATTTTGTTCTGCTGGAACTTCAATTCGAATAGGAGCATTTATAGGCTGGAATATGCGATTTTGTAACTCTTACGGAGTCAACAAAAGCGTCGGCATTTGATTTGCAATGCTTTGCAAATGAATTATCTTTTGAACTTCAAGTTCACATGCGCTTGTGCGCGGATCAAGATAATTTAATGATGTTGTCCAAGCAAGATCCTTTTTATCTTTGTTTTGGTTCTCCCCTAATTTAGGGAATAATGATTCATCAAAATGACAATCGGCAAATCTTCTTTGTGAATACATCTCTGTCGGGGGTTCAACATACACGATAATAGAGGGAGAATCATATCCAGCGTATATCCCCTTTCTTCTTTGAGGACCCATCTTTGTACGTTGGTTTGGTGCAATTGGAATATATCTGACACACCCAAAAATTCTTAAATGAGCAATATTTGGTTACGACCCAAAGCCGATTGCAAAGGAGAGAATTTATGATAACTAGGTGGTCTTATACGTACAAGTGTTGCGGCATGTAGAATAGCATGTCCCCGAGGCGGATGTTGGGAGATTTGTTTTCATTAATAATGGTCTAGCAATTAATTGTAATCGTTTAATCAAAGATTCGACAAGACCGTGGAGAAGAATAGTCATCCGGGTCTCCATCCCGATCCCAAGTCGCTCCAACTAGGTACGCATCTCAACCTCGAATCCAAGCACTAGGTTGTGATCTCGAACTACTAGCACGTGCTCGAGACTATCTTGGCTGATCCTCCTCATCATCATTAATAGGGGGTAGCTCTTCTATCCCAGGATGTTGGACCTCAAAGGGTCGCACCCATCTCCTCTCTCTCTCGTGAAATCTATAGCCATATTGAACCAATGAATGCTCAGTCACTATGTCCCGATCCATAGTGGTTTCAGTCAGCTCCCCATCACAGCTTATCCAAAGGCCTGTAGGATACGCATGATGACTAAAAGGAAAACGAAGGTCTTGGAGGAAAGACAAGAATGGACGACCTCCCTCATGCACTGGATGATAAGTAGGGTAAGAAGGATAGGCTTACTCCGAATAATCTTATGAAGACTATAAAGATCAATTACCCTCGACTCATTGAAACCACTAGTCTTAGGTACTACATTAAAAGAGAAGATATCATTATCGCAATTGACCCTCAATATCATTATTGGAATAGTAGCTCACCTGTCCCACAGGATCCCTCTTATACATCCCTAGAGTAGTGCGAGTGTCAGTCATACTCCAAGAAGCCTCAGAAATGATTCTCTGGTTATAATGGTCCACAGCTATCAATGGACCATGATCGAGTATATTCAAGATAGTAGCTAATTTAGCCCTATCAAGCTCAATGGATACCCCCTTAACCATTGTAGAAATAGTCTATAGGTTGTTCTTCTTCTTATCCTACATATTACAATAAAACTCCTTAACCCGCATAGGACAATAAGCACCCTGAAGTCTAATGATAGGCTTCCATCCCAACCTTCTAAACATAGTAGAAAGTTGAAGGGTATTGTCTAGGGATGATTTGAAAGTTTTTTCTATAATGATTTTGTTATTCAAGTGTGTTTAGTATTAGATTTGGCATGTGGGCTCAAAGAATTGAGTAGGTTGTGTAGGAAATAGTTCAAAAGATGGAGTAGAAGAAAATGAAGCTTGGCTCCTCTTAGCTTGTGGAGCCATACCCCTTGGCCTAGACATGATCATAGAAAAATGAAAAGGTAATAGATAAAAGAATAATCACAACCCCACTTATAATAATCACCCTCTCAACCAAGCTTACAAATCAACAATTCACAACCCAAACACCACCTCACAATCACACACAATCTTCCTCAACAATACCTGCACAAAAAGTTCACAATATACCAATCTAAGTATAATATCTATATCACGGCCCAATGAAACAACTAATTCACAAAAAGATCATGATCATGATCATGATAAGAATATAATGATAGAACTAAGGTAATCCCCTAACAAACGGCTTGCAAACATAAAAAAATCTTCGTTGCATAATTGTAATGCGTACTCGAAAGGCATGCTCAATTAACCACAAAAAAAGAGTGAAGCAAGAATTTTTATCAACATAATTCAATACCAATGATGAACCCATGCTAGTCTAATAACAATGAATGCAACAAGTTCATGAAATCAAATCAAACAAGAAGAAATTACAATTTTCGCCCAAAAATAGCCCAAAAATACCAATACATTCATATGGAAATTTGAACCGTAGAAAGTTTAGAAAATTCATACCACAATGTTCTATAATGTATAGGCAAGCATCCAATGTCAAGAGATTGAAGAAATCATGCACCAATCCATGGATTGAAAACTTGAAATTTCAAGAAAAAAAATGAGAATTTTCTTGTTTTTAATCCAAATCTTGAAGAGAGAATCAAGAATTTTGTGCTTGGAATGTGTTTTGGACGTGTTTAGAACAATCTAGCGGTGTTTGGAAGTAAAAACCGGTGATGGGTTGAGAGAAAAATGGAGGAAAATAAAGAAATTTTGAAGAAAAGACCAAAATAAGCCGTTTTGTAACCATTGTTCGATGTGATCCGGTGCCGGGTTTGAGCACTTGGACCAACACTGAGTCGGGTCTATTTTCTGGCAATTAAAAAGCCAGAGCTAGATCGGCGCTAGGTTAAATTTTCTGAACCGGCACCTGGTCAACTCTATTCGAGAATTATGTATTTTTTTCTTTTTTCTTTTTTTTGTTTTTTTAAAAACTAATACAAATAAAAAGAAAACATCCCAATTTTGGAAAACATAAATACATGAACATACTAAGTAAGAAGACGAAGAATAAAAATAAAAAAATTGTCTAATACTGAAAGCAATAAGGTAAGTAAATTTTAGCGTTTTCCACAATCTTGATCTCGTGGATTGTTCTCCGTGTTCCCAGATAGAGATCCAGCTTGACGATCCCCAAGAAGTTTAGCCAGTTGACCAATTTGATTCTCCAAATTGTACATTGAAGCCTCCAAATTCTTGGTCATTGCGTTCACTTCTTGGAAATGTGTTTCCGTAGAACTTACCATACGATTAACCAACTCTTCTAATGATAGTTTTGGTGGTGATGCATTGTAGGGCAAGGAAGGTGGAGTCCTTTAGCTTTCGGTGAAGTTCGAGGGGTTTGGTTGGTGTAAGAAAAGTTAGGGTGATTTCTCCAACCAGGATTATAGGTAGTACTGTTTGGATTGTTACCTTGTCGCCCATTTCCCATAAAAGCAGCTTGCTCTAAGGACTCCAGAGATGATTGCATGTGTTTGGCACTCATGATTAGGGCACTCTTCTCCACAAAAATCACACTTACCATCCATTACCTGTAAAGAACCCACTATTTGTTCTCTCGTTTGAGCCAATGCCTCAACTTTTACTTCAAAAGCAGCCATAACACCCACTTTATAAATTCCCTGAGTATGAACCTTAGACCTTGAATTGCCCCATGAGTAATTGTTCATAGAAATGTCCTCAATCAACTCATACAATTCCTCAGGGGTCTTAGAGTTTATTAGTCCTCCCCGGATGCATGCATTAACCAATTACTTTGCAGAAAAATTTAATCCACTTGTAAAAATCTGCATCTGCATGCCTAGTTCAAACTTATAATGTGGACACTTTCTAAGAATTTCTTTCCACATTTTCCAACACTCATATAGGTTTTCAGACTCTAATTGTTGAAAGGCAAAAATGTCAGTCCTAAGCTTGGTTGTTCTAGCTGAGGAAAAATATTTGGTTAAGAATTTTTCAGCTAACTTGTTCCAAGTAGTGATTGACCCTACGGGTAAAGACTTTAACCAAGATTTGACTCTATTCCTAAGATAGAAAGGAAAGATTCTAAATCTAATAGCATTTTCCGATACACAATTCATTTTAAAAGTGTCATAAATTTCTAAAAAACTAACAAGGTGGGAGTTAGGGTCTTCGTCAGATAACCTATCAAATTGGACCACATTTTGAACCATTTGGAATATGTTGGGTTTTATTTCGCAATTGTTAGCTTCTACCCTTAGTCGAGTTATACTAGAGTCCGTACCTGAAATTGCAGGCTTAGCAAAATCTCTTATAGTTCTTCTATTATTTCCACAATTACTACCATTATTGTCTTGGTTAACTTCCATCTTCTTTGTGGAACTAAATTGGTCAGCCCAATTTCTATGTGCTAGCCAAATTCTTGTCAGTGTTCTTTTGATTTCCAAATCAAAGTTAACAATGTCTCCTACATTTTTTCTGGTTATAAACCAAGAAGTCTTCCTGTAGAAAAACTAAGATTATAAGAATTGGGATTTATATATATATATAAACAAACAATTATCATATTACACAATAGTCATCATCTACAAATTCATACATTAAAGAACAACTTATGGTACCTATGTAAACAATGAACATATATACATATTTACATATGGACATATAAACATGGCTAAATTAATTAACTCCAAGCTTTCATGATATTTTTTTCCGGTAATGGAGCCAAAAACTTGATGCGTTTACTTTGGTTATATAAAAATCATGTAATTTAGTATCTATTTCCAATCAAATTTAAATTAAAACATTAATTACAAATTACATATATGAGCAAGTGCACTCATCATTAAGTATAATATAAGGCATTAACAAGTATCGATTCTCAAAGAACAAGTACACACTAATTACTTTTTATTCATTGTTTAACCAACTAATTAGATTGATAAAGAGTTAAAATAAAAATAAAAGTAAAAACAAAATATATACACAAATCTTGGAGAGAAAAACATGTATTTGACTAATTATTTTTAAAAACATGACAATAAACCGTTAGCAATTATTACAATTAATTACTTCCATTGGCATCATGAAGAAGTTGAATATAAAATCCACCTTTTCTTAAATTATGGTTCACAATCTCTGAGTTAATTTTAATAGGCATCTCTGTCTCACTAAAACAACAAAAAGATGTATAAAACACAATCCTTGATTATTATCCCTATCTCTAGATGACAAGGGCATGCAATCATTAATTCTCTTGTCTCTAGGAGAAATCAACAACTTTTGATTACTTAATCTCACTTAAACTCTTTCTCGAGTTAGTTAAGAAAATAAATTAAGACTTAAGCAATAAAAACTATCTCCTAACTTCTGTCTCAAGTTAATTAGAAGAATGATCCAATCTTATCTATTCATTATCAACAACAAGTAATCAAATACCAAGAATAATAGTCAATTGAACAAAATACTAAATTAATTCATTATCACAAGTCCAAAAACAATACTCAAATACAATTAAAACATTAATCTCATCATTGTCCAAAGAAAAAAAAATAAAAGTTTTAGAAAGAACTCATAGAAAAGCCCCATTCTTCCTCCTTTGAGAACCTTCTTAAATTCGAGTGATGAATTCCCCTTCAAAGTGTGATTTTCAGCTTTAGCTCCTTGGATTCACATGTTATTCTTCATTTGTTTTCTATTAAATAGGCCTCTTGATTGCTAAAATTCGTTCTTCAAAAGCCCTGGGCTGAGTACAAGTTGGAAGCAAGTTAACTTCTTTGACAATTCTCAATTTGACTTGAAAAATGATTGTAAACCGCCATAACAGATCAGGGTCGGCGTCGGTTTAGCACTAAAACTTCATCGATTTGAGCTCTGTTTCCTCTGTTTTTCCATAACCAAACCACGATCGGTTCAACCATTTTGAGCAGGCACCAAGTCAAGTCTGAAAATTTACAATTTCATTTTAAATAATCCAATTCCTATATAAATTCACCAAAAATACTTTCTACAAGTAAAATGTCAAATAGGAAGGTAAATGACTAGTTATTGAATAAAAAATATCTCAAAATATCCTCAAATAACTAAAAAAATATAGATAAGATTATGCCTTATCAATAGCTCCATTGTTATCATAATACAAGGATATTAGAGTAATAATGTTAGGTACCGCTCCTAGTTCTGTTGTGAACTTCTTGATCCAGACCATCTCTTTTGCTACTTCAGAAGCCACTATGTACTCAGTTTCAGTGGTTGAATCGACAGTTCTATCTTGTTTGGAATTTTTTCAACTAACTTCACACTGCTAAAAGTGAACACGTAGTCAAATTGGGATTTGTAGTCATTCTTATCAAATTGAAAACTGACATCAGTATATCTTGTAAGTCACCTTCTCCTCTATATACTAAGAATACATACTTAGTCCTTCTTAAATACTTAATGATATTCTTAACAACCAGACCTTCTCTAAGGCTAGATTGGTATCTGCTCATCAAACTTAGAGTACATGATACATCAGATCTATTACGAATCATAGCATATATGATAGAACCAATAATCGAAGAATATAGTATTTTATTCATATGATCCCGTCTTATGGCACATAAATTTTAAAAGGCTTATCCTATGTGTTATGGGTAAGAATTCTTTTTTGGATTGATTCATGCTAAATCTCTTTAGCACTTTATCTATGTATGTAAATTGTGAAAGATCAAGCAAACTCTTTGATCTATCTCTATAAAACCTTATTCCTAAAATATAAGTTACTTCTCCAATATCTTTTATAGAGAACTTTTTAGATAACAAAATGTTGACTGATTGTAGAATAGAAACATAATTTCCTATGAGCACTATGCCATCTACATAAAATAATATGGAAATAATTACAGTCCCACTAACTTTCTTGTATACACAAAGCTTATCTATATTTTGTATGAAACCAAAATTTTTAATTATTTCATCAAAACAGATATTTCAACTCCTAGAAGCTTATTTAAGTCTATTAATGGACCTTTGCAACTTGCACACTAGTGTGATCATTAGATTTGAAACCTTCAGGTTGTGTTATGTACACTTCCTTAGTTTGGTTTCCATTAAGAAAAATTATTTTTACATCTATTTGTCAAATCTCATAGTTATAATAAGCGGCAAGTGCTAAGAGTATTCTAATAGATTTTAGCATTATCACTAGTGAAAAAGTCTCGTCATAGTCAATACCTTACTACTGATAATAACCTTTTGCAACCAATCATGCCTTATTGGTAATTACTTTACTATCTATGTCGGTTTTTCTTTTGAAAGCCCATTTGCACCCTATGAGTTTTATCTCTTCAGGTGGATCAACCAAAGTCTAACCTTGATTGTCATATATGGAATCTGTTTCTAACTTCATGGTTTCAAGTTATTTGTTAGATTCAAAACTTTTCAAAACTTTCTTGTAAGTGGTAGGCTCATCTTTTTCCATGAGCAATATGTCATTGTGGCCACTAATGAGAAATCCGTATCTCTCAGGTGCCACATGTATCCTACTTAATTTATGAGGTCCTTGTATATCTGAAGGTTCGTCTATTTTATCAATAGACTTAGGATCATCAGGATGATCATTATTTGTTTGTTCTTCTTAAACTTTACTGAGTTCAATTTTGTTCTCATTATCACTTTTAAGTATGAATTCTTTCTCTAAGAAGAAGATATGCTTAGAAATAAACACCTTGTTTTTGGAAAGGAGATGGAAATAATATCCATGAGATTCTTTTGGATATCCAATAAACAAACATTTGTAAACTTATTTTCAAATTTGTCTGATTTTGTCCTCTTCATATAAGAAGAACATTTCCAAATTCTCAAGTGAGTTAATTTTAGTCTCTTACAAAAAAATAACTCATATGGAGTAGTGTTAATCATTTTTTATAGAACTTTGTTTAAAATATAAATAGTTGTTTCCAGTACATATCGCCAAAACGATTTTAGTAAATTTGCAAAAGCCATCATGGATTGAACAATATCTAATAAAGTTTAATTTCTTCTTTTAGATACACTATTATGCTGAGGTGTATACGATGGAGTCTATTGAGATAATATCTCATTACCTCTAAGATAACTTTAAAATTCTTGGCTTAAGTATTCACCTCCTTGATCGGATCTTAGAGTTTTTGTACTTTTACTAAGTTGCCTCTCTACTTCATTTTTGAATTCTTTGAACTTGCTAAAGGTTTCAGATTTGTATTTAATTAAATACAAATATCCAAATCAAGAATAATCATCGATAAAGGTAATGAATTATTGATAACCCTATCTTGCTTGCAACATCATTAGTCCACATACATTAGTATGTATTAGTTCTAATAGTTACTTAACTCTTTTCCCTTTTTTAGAAAAAGAGGTTTTAATCATTTTTCCTAGTAAGCAAGATTCACAAATTTCATATGATTCAAAATTAAATGAGCCTAAGTCACAACACTTGTAAAACTTAGAGATGCGATTTTCATTTACATGACGTAAACGATAATGTCGTAAATAAGATGGGTTTGTATTATCTTTTATTTGATTTTTATTATTTATATTGAGAACTTGATTTTTCATATCTAGAACATATAAACCGTTTATTAAAGTTGCAGTACCATAACAGATATTATTTAATAAAAAAGAACAACTTTTATTCGTAAAATTTAAATGAAATCCAAGTAAATCTAAACAAGCAACTAAAATAATGTTTTTTAGTAAAACTAGTACATCATAATAATTTTCTAGTTCTAGAATCAATCCAAAAGGTAAATGTAGATAATAAGTCCTCACAATAAATGCAGCAACATTTGCTCCATTTGCAGCACATAAGTTTACATCACCTTTCTCAAACTTCCTACTGCACTTTTTTTTAAAGCAGTATGAAATTAAACAGTTATCCATGCAAAGGAATTACTCGTATGAAATTAAATAGGCCAAGAGAGAGAAGAAAAATCCATTAACTCGAAAATATAGCTTTTAAAATTTTATTCACACGATAGAACCCTTTCGAGAATTGTTGGAGTCACGAACCACCAAATTCTAAGATTAGGAGTTTCTCTAATATTCATCCAGACGATGAATGTATTCAAGGACCACTAAAATTTTCTACTAAAAAAATTTATTGGCAACTAGGGTTTTTTAAAATTTTTTAGATGAAAAGAACAAGAGAAAAACTTTATATTTTGTTGTTTTCTGAAGGAGGCCACTTTTCCACCAAGAAACCAAAAAGGAAAAACAACTTCTATGTTTCTTAAAACACAAGACGGTTGTTTTCCTTTATATAAAGTTAACTGTCGAAATCGAAAACCAAACGTCACGTGAAAGACATTCTTAATTTCATGGGCTTGGTTAAGCCTATAAGATCTTATTAATTACAAATTGACCCCAACAATTATAACTACTTTATAATTTGCTTATATAATTATTTCTTCTCGCAAATTAACTTCATAATATTATCATATAATATATCGAGTACCAATTTCTCTATTGTATGTGACCTATTAGGGTTTTTAGTCAAATGATAGCTAATATGAGTTAATTCTATTATAATAGAATTAATAATCATTTTTTTATAATTAGAACTAACTCATTAATTCTAATTATTATTAATTTATTAAATCTCTAATTATTAAATTCACATTTAGCAGATTATGAGCAACATCTAGCAATACATCATGACCATCTAAAAGTCTAGAAAATCAAGTAGCTTGACATGAACCTTTCAATAGTAAAATATTATTACAATAAACTCATTTCATCATTCTATGTCTCTTTCGATTTAGAATACGGAATTAGTGCCAACTTCCACTAAAATATAATTAATTTTAGTCTAAATTTATTTGTACTTGATCCAAGAATTCATTACTCAACATATGTATCATTTGAATCTATTTTCAACATATAATCGCCTTGGTCAAGGACTTCTGATAATGATTCCATATAGATGGCCGTGAGATATACACCCCTACTATTAGGAGTGATAATCCTTTATTAACCATCTCAACTACTTTCGTTTACTTTACATTATACCTAATATCCATCCTATAGACAATCTAGATAAGACTCCAAAGATTAAAATTAAAGTATAACGCTTAGTAAACAAAATACCTTGAAGATCTCAAGTTTAAGGATACTTGCATATTTGCTATAATGAGATTTTATCATTGGCACTAAATAGTTATGCATGTGATTATCTAATAGTTAGGTCATTCAATGAACTTATTCACTTAACAAGCATCCACGCATTAATTTTGAATATCACAATATTCACGAATATGATAACTACCGCTTGATCTAATCAAGAAGTATAACACGTGTTAGTTTTTGTACAGTAATTAAGTCCTATCTCATTAACACTATGACTAGGGATTATTTAAGTACAAGTACTACATAGTGTAGTAAGAATCACACATCATGATCTCTATCATGATTTTCTTAATACTATACTATGTGCTTGGGACTTTATCTGCTAATTTAATACATATGCATGAAATGATTAATTAAATTGAAAGATAAATAATTTTTTATTAATAAATTTGAAAAAATATATTGTACAAATAATTAGCTTTAGAGCACAACTCTAACAGTTCAGTCAACGTGACCTACGTCCACTGGCGAAAAAGAGCAATCTTTACTAACAAAAAAAATATAGAAGAGATATAAAAATAGGAACTCTCATAATTCCCTTAAACTAAAAAATCCACAAGTTAATGAAAACCCAACAAAGTAGTATACATCTTTAATCCAACTCTCTAAGACTACACATTAATACTCTTGACAAGACTCCTTTATATAAGAATTCAAACCTGACAAGTAATAATTATAAATTCAAATAGAAATAAAATCATAAACATAATGGGTAATTTCTAAATAATTCTTTCTAAGCCAATTAGAGAAATACTTAACAACTATTCCTAACCCAAATAAAGTTAGAATGTAAAATAAATTCTTCAAATAGACTTTTGTTCGTGGATATTTGATTCGTTTATAGCTTTACATACCGCATATCGAAACTAATTACGAATATGGTTTTTTTTTTTAGAACTACTAAACCATATTTTCATGTTATACCAAAATGCAGAAGTGCATCCTAATTGGGAATAGTATCAGGACATCTGGACAACTGGAAAAGTAGTAACAAGCATTAAAATATTTTCTTCTAATGTGTTGTAGATTCTCATTCATGGTTTTATGATTATCTATCTTCAATTTAGGCCTACAAAATTCACTTATTGCAGTATGTATATCACAGAGGAAGTACACAAATGGAGGTTCCTGCTCCATGTCATCAAAACATGCAGATGCTAAAGATATCCATTCAAAAAGAAAATTGAGTTTGGGATCCATGGAATTGGAAGGGCAACATTCACCAACGAACCATAACAAGCAGAAATAGATTCTACCCAGGCAGAGGAATAAACCTAGAAAAAGGGAGTTAATCCATTTATTTAACTACCTTCATTCTAAAGCCCTAAGAGCAAACTACTTTCAAAGGAAAAGCATTAGTTCAAGCACATATCATCAAGCAAATGATAATAAACTCATCAAAAAGGCATCCCTTTCTTAAGCATCTTCATCATCCCAATCTTCAAATTTAAAGTTATATTTTTCTCTGTCTTGTTCTTGAGCCTTCTCCATTCCCTCAAGATAAACCAAGCTCTCTGTGTGACCAGAAGATTTATAAGAATTTTATCTTTTCGCGCACCAGGGATGCAGAATATCTTAATAGCATTAGTTACAAGATCATACAAGAACAACTTTGATTCTAGGGTTATTAGAGTTTAAGATGCCAGATCAACAGCACAATTAGTTTCCAGCTCAACTGATAAATTAGCTTCTAGCTCAGCAATAAATGCCAAATCAGCTTCTGCATTTTTTGATCGAGTTGACATCAATTTCATTTTGCAGCCAAGATTCTAGATAGTTTTTTTTTTTTTTTGGCCAGTTGTTAATTATTAGAATTAAATGTAGTTCATTTTTTGTTCAATTTTATGTACATATATAAGATTGTATTAGTTCATTTTGGAAGAGTAAGAAAAAAGGTTTTCTGCAATATTGTTCCCTTCTCTTCAAAGTTCCTTCATTCATAGCTTTCTTGAAGATCAAATTTTAGTTTTCATTTTCAACATGGTATCAGAGCAAAGTTATTACTTGGATGATCCAATAATATTGAGATAAGTTTTCTAAATCATTTAGTTTATGAGGTAATCATTAATATTTCCTAATTTGCTATTTGACTTGTGGTTATATGTGTTAGTGTTATGCCCTAGAGGCAATCACTTATAAATTGTATATGACACATTTTTTATTAATAAAAAGGCATTATTTATCTTACCGTTTCTTTTGTTTACTTTCATGTAATATAACTGTTAGATAAAGTCCCTAATACAACACTGTGTTGAGGAAATCATGATAGAGATCATGATATGAGATTCCTATTACATTGTATAGTGTTAGTACTTAAATAGTCTCTAGTCGTAGTATTAATGAGACAGGACATCATTAATGCGTAAAGACAAGCATGTGTAAGACTTCCTGATTTGATCAGGCGGTGGTTCTCATATCCGTGAGTATTGAGATACTCAAAGTTAACATATGGATGCTTGTTAATGGAATAAGTACATTGGATAACCTAGTTATGAGATAATGATAGGGGCTAAATTAGTCATATTTTTTCTAGTTATTTGAGGCTCTTGTGTGATACATTCTATTCAATAACTAGTCATATTCCGTCATATTTGAGATTTTACCATTGGAAAGGTATTTTATTCATTATTTCAGATTTTAAGGGTAAAACGAAGCAAAAGTATCGCAAAACAAAACCAAGGCGGCGCCGGCCAGTGCAGAGGAACTGGTGCCGACCATGTACTGATGACACGAACTTTGAGATGACGAAAAATTGGTGAAACAAGATTGGAATAGAATGGAATCGGTGCTGGCTCCAGTAGCCAAGGCGGCGCTGGCTGTGCCCTGAGGAAAAGACGGGATCTTGATTTTTAGACGTGATTTTTGATAATCTGTGGAGTTTTAGTACTTTTCTACTTCTACTCGGCCAAGAACATTACACCAACGAGTTTAGGAACTTCCTAAACCTATAAATAGATAGAAAACACAAGAGAAAATGGGAGAATTCATTGATCGTCATAGAAAATCACTCAAATCAAAGGAGGAATTCTTCAATTCAAGAAGGATTTTACGAGAAGGTCTTCAAAGGAAGAAGATGGAGGCTTGTCTATGAATATTTTCTTTTACTGTGTTTTCTTTTTCTTGAACAATGGTGTAATTATTTTATTGTAATTTGAAATTGTTTTAGGTGTTCATGATTTTTAGAGTTATTTGATCTTTTGATTAATTGATTGTTATTCTTGGTATTTAATTACTTGTGCTAATTACGAGATTAATTGGTTGTTTCTTTCTATTAACTTGCTTGAAAAATAGGTTGATGGTGGTTTCAATTTATTAATTTCATATATGTTGTCTCTTAACTTGCTTAGAAAAGGGGTTAATTGCTAAGAACTGGTAATTAAAGGTTAATTGATGTCTGTCATGAATGAATTCATTGGTTAATTTCATGTTTTAAGTTTGCCAGGAATGGAAATTTAATCAAAAGATTGTGTTTAATGCATCTTTTGGGTAGGACTGGCTAAGACAGGAATGTGATGCTAAGTTATCTAGAAGATAGGGATTCATGGATTGGAAATGAAGTAAATCTATATTAATCCTTCATGATGCTAAGAGAATGATTAGTTATGATAATGGTTAGGTATTTTTAGATCATGTTTGTCAAAATAATGATTTAAGTTACATACTTATCCATCCTTGATATGTATATATTTTTATTTTATTTTATTTTATTTTCCTTTCTATTTCTTTTTCATTTTATAGAGTCGGTTAAACAATAAAAGAAGGGTGATTAATATCTACTTATTCCTTGAGGATCGACATTTGTTTGAACCTTATACTTTGTTAATGATGAGTACGCTTGCTCATATATGTAATTTAGGGTTAACGTTTTAATTTAAACTTGATTAGGAATGTGCTTATTTTCATATGATTTTTATACCCAAATAAAATACACATCAAGTTTTTTGCGCCGTTGCCGGGGAACAATAGCATGAAAGCTTGAATTTTATTGATTTAATCATGTAAATATGTAAATATGTACAATTATTCTTTTCGCAAAAAGGTACTATCTTTTGTATTTTGTGTATCTTGTATACTTTTGTAACCTAACCTACTAACTTTGACTATGTAACTTTGACTAACCTTGTAATCTTTTAATTTTGTTTTAATCATGAATTCTATTTCTAACTCGCTTCTATGTTCAGGAGAAATGGCGAATTGGAATCGGAGGAAGTTTAATGAGGGGCAGTACCCCTATTATGCTTCGGAGATAACACGCGCAACACCAAAATTAGCAGAGCTCGAAATCGTAGTGGGAAAATTTACTGTTCATGTCACAAGGCGTTTCTAAGAAATAGATTCCACATTTGAGAAGTTTGAAGTAATGATCCGCAATATGAAACAACAAATTTGGTTTTTGACTAGTATGGTGTTAAAATCTCACGAACTCACACCAACAACCATTGAGGAAATAGCTTTTGTCACATTACGAAGTGGAAAAGAGTTGCCAAACATTATAGAAGATAACCGGTGCCGGCCATCCAGTAACTCCAAGACAGAGCAGCACAAAACTGAACCAGCGCCGGCCGAAGCACTGAAATCAACGCCGGCTATCCCCTATCCATCTCCTGAAAATCCTATTTTTCAGCCTAAAATACCATATCATACCCAGCTACACAAAGCCCGAAAAGATATTCAATTCAACAAATTCCTGGAGGTATTTAAACAACTGCACATAAACATCCCACTCAGTGAAGCTTTAATTCACATGCCTAAATATGCCAAGTTTCTTAAAAGCATGCTCATCAATAGAAAGCGATTGGAAGAGTTGTCCACAGTGGTCCTAAATGAAGAATGCTCAGCCATATTGCAGGACAAACTGAATTTGCCATATAAAGAAAATGATCCAGGAAGTTTCTCTATCCCATATTTAATTGCCACTCTTCATGTCTGTAATGCATTAGCTGACCTAGGTGCTAGTATTAATTTATTGCTGTATAAAACATTTAAAAAGCTAGGCCTACGAGAACCACAACCCACTAGGATGAGTATTCAACTCGCAGATAGATCTATCAAATATCCTAGGGGCATAATAGAAGATGTGTTGGTAAATGTTGATAAATTCATATTTTTAGTGGATTTTGTCATTCTTGACATGGATGAAGATTCCAAAGTCCCTTTAATCCTAGGTAGACATTTCCTAACTACAGCAAAGACATTGATTGATGTTCATAAGGGGAGGTTAACACTTAGGGTTGGGGATGAGGAAGTAGTCATTCAAATCCACAAGAGCATGCAACACCCTTTATCTTCAGATGATTCCTGCTTAAGAGTTGATATTCTTGACGAACCTATTTTTGAGTTGAAACAAGAATCCAGTGAGGAGGAGTTGATGGAAACATCAATGGCATATTCAGAGGATTTTCATAATGAGGATGGAATGAAGAAGTTGGAAATTGAGAAAAGCAGTTTAGGGATAATGAAATCATCCATAGAAGAGCCTCCTGAATTATACCTAAAAGACCTGCCCGAATATTTGGAATATGTGTTCTTAGCTAAATGATAGAAATTGCCCATGATCATTGCCAAAGATCTCAATACAGAACAAAAGACCAAATTGGTAAGTATGTTGGGAAAATATAAGGGAGTTATAGTTTGGAAGATCACTGATATTAAGGGCATTAGTCTATCCTTTTGCACTCACAAAATCTTGATGGAAGAAGGTGCAAAACTCGTAGTGCAAGCCCAACGTAGGTTGAACCCGCATATGAGTGAAGTGGTAAAAGGTGAGGTGGTTAAGCTCTTAGATTCAGGCATCATTTACCCTATTTCTGATAGTGTTTGGGTAAGTCCTACTCAAGTGGTACCAAAGAAGGGAGGAATGAAGTGAGTCCTAATGATAAAAATGAGCTAGTTCCTATGAGATTGGTCACGGGTTGGAGGTTTTGCATAGATTATAGGATGCTAAACAAAGCCACTAGAAAAGATCACTTCCTTTTCCCTTTCATTGACCAAATATTGGAAAGGTTGGCCGGACATGAGTATTATTGTTTTTTGGATGGGCTACCTACAAATTCCTATAACTCCGAAAGACCAAGAAAAAATCACTTGTACGTGTCCATATGGTACTTTTGCATATCGTCGGATGCCATTTGATCTTTGCAATGATCCCGGAACATTCCAAAGGTGCATGATAGCTATATTTGAAGGACTCGTGGGGGACATCATGGAGGTATTTATGAATGATTTTTCAGTTTTTGGTTATTCATTTGACTTGTGCTTATCTAATCTTGAAAAGGTACTCGCAAGATATGAAAAGATTAACCTTATGCTTAACTGGAAAAAATTCCACTTTATGGTGCAAGAAGGTATTGCGTTGGGACATAAAATTTCAAGAAAAGGTACAGAAGTGGATAGGGCCAAAATTGAAGTAATTGAGAAGCTGCCCCCTACTTCGGTAAAAGCTATAAGGAGCTTTCTTGGTCATGCAGGTTTCTACAAGAGGTTCATCTTAGACTTCTCAAAAATTTCAAAACCTCTTATCTCTTTACTTGAAAAGGATGATGTGTTTAATTTTGATGAGCAATGTCTCAACGCTTTTACCATACTTAAAGAGAAGTTGATTAATTCACCCATTTTAATTGCACCTGATTGGTCTCTTCCCTTTGAACTAATGTGTGATGCAAGTGATTTTGCAGTTAGTGCAATACTGAGACAAAGACGGAATAAGTACTTCCAACCTATATACTATGTGAGCAAAACTTAAATGGATGCATAGGAAAACTACACCACAACGGAGAAAGAATTGCTTGCCATAGTGTTTGCCTTTGATAAATTCTATTCTTATCTTATTCTATCCAAAGTCATTGTTTATACAGACCATTTAGCCCTAAAGTACCTACTAACTAAACATGATTCCAAATCAAGATTGATAAGATGGGTTCTATTATTGCAGGAATTTGATTTGGAGATTAGGGACAAAAAGGGTGCGGAAAACTTGGTTGCGGATCACCTGTCAAGATTAGATAATCCGAATTGCGAATCCTTGATAGAAGCGGACATCGATAACGCTTTTCCGAATGAGCAACTCTTGCTCATAGAAAGTGAGATGCAAACCACTCATTGGTTCACCGATTTTGCTAATTATTAGTTGCAAGAATTGTTGCAAATGCTCTTATAATGCAATAAAAGAAGAAATTTCTCTCCGAAGTACAACATTACTTTTGGGAAGACCCATATTTGTTTATGTATTATGCAGATTAAATCATTCGTAGATGCATGGACTCTAAGGAAGGCGACGATATTCTAAGACAGTGTCATGAAGGACTTGCTGGAGGCCACTACCAAGCCAACAACACTGCACAAAAGGTACTGGAGTCCGGATTCTATTAGCCCACATTGTTCAAAGATGCCCGCAGGTTTGTTCAAAGTTGTGATAGGTGCTAACGTACGGTAACATTTCTAAGTTGAGTGAGATGCCATTTTCAATCTTGCAAAGTATTTAATTATTGGGGAATAGACTTTCTGGGCCCGTTTTCTAGTTCTATAGGAAACAAATATATTTGGTAGCAGTAGACTACGTTTCTAAGTGGGTGGAAGCCCAAGCCTTACCAACTAATAATGCAAGAGTCATGGTAAAATTTCTGAAAAAATTTTTACTCGTTTTAGGGTGCCTAAGGTGCTCATTAGTGATCGAGGGACTCATTTTTGCAATGCACAAATGGAAAAGGTTCTTAAACATCTAGGTGTGAACCATAGACTTGCTACCCTGTATCATCCCCAAACAAGTGAACAAGTTGAAGTGGTTAATAGAGAACTTAAACGAATCTTGGAAAAAAACTGTTAACCATACTAGGAAGGATTGGAGTCTAAAATTGGATGACACTCTTTGGGCATATCGGACAGCTTTTAAGACCCCAATCGGCATAACTCCCTTTCGGTTAGTTTATGGCAAATCATGTCATCTACCTGTTGAGATTGAACATAAGGCTTATTGGGTGATAAACCTGGTTAATCTTGATCTTAAGACAATAGGGAAGTCCAGGTTACTCCAACTCACAGCCTTGGAAGAGTTGCGCAAGGATGCTTATGATACCTTAGTGCAGTATAAAGAGAAAGTCAAACAATGGCACGATAAGCATATTACTCGCCACCGCGAATTTGAGATAGGGGATCGAGTGTTGTTATTCAATTCTTGATTACGCCTCTTTCCCGATAAGTTGAAATCACGATGGTCTAGATCATACACGGTAAGTTAAATATTTCCCTTTGAAACTCTCGAAATCATTCACCACATAGGGCGTACTTTCAAAGTTAATGGCAATCGAGTGAAACGCTATGTCGGTGATGCTCCCCGCCACATAGATCACGTAGAAATGATATTGGAAATTGCGATATAAAATTTATGGGGTTATCTTGTTTTCTTTTCTTCGTTTGTACTATTTTATTTCTTTTGTTTTTTATGTTTTTTTTCTTTTCTAATTTTTATGCTTTGGTGTGCTCTTTTGTATTTTTCTTTTTTAGGTACGTTACCTCGTTCTTCAGGATTTCAGCTCTTGTACAACACATTGCACCATCTATGGAAGTATTGACTTTCTTATCTCTTCTCCTTTATATTTTTTGTCCCACGGCATTGTTTAATTCTTGTTATTTTTATTTGGCCATTGAGGACAATGTCCAGTTTAAGTATGGGGGAGTGATTCGATTGAAAATTCTTCTATGCATATACTTTATCCTTCTTGTGAGCAAAATTTTCAACATTTTTATGATTTTCTTTGAAATTTCAAGCTATATTTCTAATGCATGTCTTTATGATGGATTATAGAGCATATGTTCTAGATAATTTATGGCTTATGCATAACTGTTTGCACGCACTTGGACGAAGTAATTCTTGATCAAATACTTTACATTATTCTTAAACCTGTTTTTCTACTAAAATTCATGGAGTATTCTAAAACTTACTTAAATACCTCTCGAGGCGAAATAAGAAAGATATTTATGATTTAACTTAGGGATGACAGTAATAGGCCTTCTTTGGATAGTTTGAGTTTTTCAAGCCTACCTATTTTTATATTATCCATAGTGCCTATTTTGAGTCTTAATTGTTGATTTCTTTCTTTAAAACCCATCATAATACTTTGTCCATTACTTATTTTTGAGAGTTTGAATAATTTTCCATATCTTTATACTCTTTATGGATGAAAGTACATGAAGAAGAATGTTAAGGGGGAGTACGTGGAGAAAGATCATGACTCGTTACTTTCAGTCATGTATTAATGCTGAGTTAAGCTGAAAAGAGAAAAGAAAGAGAAGAAAGAGAAAAGAGAGATTGAAAACAAGAAAAGAAAACAAAAAGATGCTAGAAAAAATGAAAAGAAAGAAAATGAGAAAGAAAAGAACAACAGCAGTGAAAGACAAAAGAAGAGTGAAAAGAAAGAAAAGAGAAAGGAAAACTTTTTGAAAGAAAAAGAAAAGAAAGATCACAAGAGGAATGGTGATTGAGCTGTAAAAGTTGAGTTCATACCAAGTCCTTAACACTATTACTGAAAATTTGAGTGATCTTGTGGAAAAAAATAGAGAAGAGTTGATGAAAAGAGATAAGAAAAAGAGAAAATGCAGGATTTACTTGAGCTGAACTGTAATTGCTAAATAAGGTTATAGGTATTGATTTATTTTGGAATATGAGAGCAAGAAGAGTTGGAAATTATTGATATATTTTGTTTATCCTTTTCTTGTAAACTCTCAGCTTCTTTGACATTTGAATCTCCTATATCCTTCGGTTGATAAACTACATTACAAGTCTTTAGCCTTACATTACAAGCTTAAAAGTCCTATTTGATCTAATTAGAATCATGATATGTCTCGGATTAGTGGAAAGAGTGTATGAAAAGTAAGCTTATGGAATGCATAATCTTTTTGAACTAAATTCTTTCCAATGGTTTGAGAATATTGTTAAGTATTGGGATGGTTCTACTAAGTCATTATTCACTTACACAAGTCTTGCATTTGTTGTGAAAGATGTAGTAGCATGTGTTTTATATTCTTGAATGAAGAAAGCATTGAAGATATTATTTTGAAATTAATTGAGTGATTGTTAAACCTTGTGTTTTCCTACTTGTCTTTGATACTTTGCTTAAGGACAAGCAAAGAGCTAAGTGTGGGGGAATGTGATAGGGGCTAAATTAGTCATATTTTTTCTAGTTATTTGAGAGTCTTGTATGATACATTCTGTTCAATAACTAGTCATATTCTGTCATATTTGAGATTTTACCCTTGGAAAGATATTTTGTTCATTATTTCAGATTTTAAGGGTAAAACAAAGCAAAAACGTCACAAAACAGAACCAAGGTGACGTCGGCTAGGGGAGAGGAACCGGCGCCGACCATGTACTGATGACATGAACTTTGAGGTGACGAAAATTGGTGAAACAAGACCATAACAGAATGGAATCGACACTGGCTGCACTCTCAATAACATTGCGTGGAAATCAAGAAAAAATCGGTGAACAACTGGAGAAATAGAACACAACCGGCGCCGGCTCGAGTAACCAAGGCGGCGCCGGTTGTGCCCTGAGGAAAAGACATGATCTTGATTTTTGGACGTGATTTCTGGTAATCTATGGAGTTTTAGTACTTTCTTACTTCTACTTAGCCAAGAACATTACACCAACGAGTTTAGGCACTTCCTAAACCTATAAATAGATGAAAAACACAAGAGAAAATGGGAGAATTCATTGATCATCATAGAAAATCACTCAAATCAAATGAGAAATTCTTCAATTTAAGGAGGGTTGTACGAGAAGGTCTTCAAAGGAAGAAAAATGAGGCTTGTCTATGAGTGCTTTCTTTTACTTTGTTTTCTTTTTCTTGAACAATGGTGTATTAATTGTTTTATTGTAATTTGAAATTGTTTTATGTGTTCATGATTTTTAGAGTTATTTGATCTTTTGATTAATTTATTGTTATTCTTGGTATTTAATTACTTGTGCTAATTACGAGATTAATTGGTTGCTTCTTTCCATTAACTTGCTTGGAAAATGGGTTGATGGTGGTTTCAATTTATTAATTTCATATATGTTGTCTCTTAAGTTGTTTGGAAAAAGGGTTAATTGCTAAGAACTGGTAATTAAAGGTTAATTGATGTCTGTCAGGAATGAATTCATTGGTTAATTTCATGTTTTAATTTTGCCAGGAATGAAAATTTAATCAAAGGATTGTGTTTAATGCATATTTTGGGTAGGACTGGCTGAGACATGAATGTGATGCTAAGTTATCTAGAAGATAGGGATTCATGGATTAGAAACGAAGTGAGTCTATATTAATCCTTCATGATGTCAAGAGAATGATTAGTTATGATAATGGTTAGGTACTTTAAGGTCATGTTTGCCAAAATAATGATTTAAGTTACATACTTCTCTATTCTTGACATGTATATATTTTTATTTTATTTTCCTTTCTATTTCTTTTTTACTTTATAGAGTCAGTTAAATAATGAAAGAATGGTGATTAATGTCTACTTGTTCCTTGAGGATCGACATTCGTTTGAACCCTATGCTCTGTTAATGATGAGTACGCTTGCTTATATGTGTAATTTGAGATTAACGTTTTGATTTAAACTTGATTAGGAATGTGCTTATTTTCATATGATTTTTATACCCAAATAAAATACACATCAAATAATCACATGGATAACTATTTAGTGCCAGTGATATAATCTCAATATAGCAAACGTGTAAGTATCCTTAGATTTGAGATCTCCAAGGTACTTTGTTTGTTGAGCAGTGTACTTTGATTCCAATCTCTGGAGCCAGATCGAGGGCTGTTTATGGGATAGATATTGGGTACATTGTGAGGTAAACGAAAGTAGTTGAGAGGGTTAATAAAGGATTCACCACTCCTAATAGTAGGAGCGAATATCTCACGGTCACTTGGAGGAATTACTACTCAAGAAGTCCTTGGCCAAGACGACTGTGTATTGGAAACAGTTCTAATTGATACACATCTAGAGTAGTGGGTTCCTAGTACAAGTACTATTATATTCAGGCTATTCTGGAGGGAGTTGACACTAATTTCGTACTCCAAACCGAATGAGATATTGTATGGTGAAAAGAGTTAATTGCACTGTAGTTTGTTATTGAGGGGTTCATATCAAGCGACTTGACTTCCTGGACTCTTGGGTGATCATGATGTGTTGCTAGATATCGCTCATGATCTGGGAATATGGGTTTATTAATTGATGAATTGATAAACCAATCCTAATTATAATTAATATGATTAATTCTAATTAATTATGGATTATTAATCTCAAAGACGTTTGGATTGATTCATGTTCACTACCAATTGATTGGGAAACCTAATAGGTCACACACAAAAGAGGATTATATACTCAAGATGTTATTTGATAATATAGTAGGGTTAATTGCGAGAAAGAGAAGTTGTTGTGGCCAAATTATAATTAGTTATAATTTATGATCCAAATTGTAATTGTGAGAACTTAATGTTACCGATTACAATTAGGGAATTCTAACTGTTTAGAATTCTTAGATAGAGTATTTTCAGCAGGATTTTTCGTGATATATATAGGATATGTGCACGAAATTCCTTGTAGGGTAATATACATGAAAATAACTCCTAAAACCCTAAGGGTGCTTCATGAAACAATAGCTTCCAACATTCTCTTCTCTCTCTCTCTCGTTTTTCCTGAAAAACAAGAAGAACCCTAGCTGCCACTTTGGTTTATACTAGCACATAAACATCTTGGTGCTTGAGAGTGATCCTCCGTGTGAATTTCTGTTAGAGGTAATCACACACTGTGATTATAGTCGTTAGACGTTCAGCTCTCGTGGTGTTTGATCAAGAGGATTGCTGGATCGCGTCTCGACTTGATGAAGAAAAATTTTATTGTTCAGATGCTCAAAGAAAGGTAAAGCTATTACCTTTGTTCTCTTTATGTCTTGTTTTCCACACATATGCAGTTCTTGGGATGGTATCTCGTTCTTATTTTTCCGCTGCGCCATATATGATATGCATGAGATACCCAACAGTGTGGTTGTGGAATTTTATATAATTTGGTTGTGTAGCTATGACTAATCAAGAAATAACTGCTTCTAGTCCATTTTATGTGTATTCGAGTGAAAATCCTTCTCTAATTCTAGTTCAACCCTCTTTGAATGAGAGAAACTATCATCAGTGGCGTAGAGCAATGAGGATGGCTCTGATTTCTAAGAATAAGCTAGGATTTGTTAATGGTGAAGGATCATAGGAAAATAAAAACGCAGTAGAAAATAGCAATTTAAATTTTTTTTTTGAGTCAAAGTCTAGGATACTTACTCTTAGGTCCTTTAACTTGAATAACCGGAATCGAATTCAAACTCGACCAAGCTTCTTGAACTAGAATGTCTATTTGTTCTGTAGGAATACTAGCTAGTCGTCGACTCCTTCGCATCAAACACATACCACGTTTGCTAGCTCTTGACCTTCTAGAATATTCTCGAAACATATTATGGACTACTATCGGTGAAAATAGAACTAGGGTGAAAAAAGTAGGAAGAGATACGTCAGAGCTATTTTGCTAAAAGAAAAAGAACGAAAGAAGAGAAAAACAGTGGTTTATCTAGAAATCCGAAAGCTTTTTTTCTTTTAATCTCTAGTCAACCTTCAACAACCATAAGATCATGTGTGATCTACATTAAAAGAAAAACTACAGCTTCACTTTTCCTTCACCAACCAAACCTTCCGAATTTTTTTCTTCTGTTATTTCCTTTTCTTTTTTCACTTAATGGCGGCTGCTAAGTTTCCAAAAACCTTTCAGTTGTTATCATTCAAACCTTAGTGGGTCAAGATTTTTCTTAATTAGTCCAAGACTAATTAAATAGTTCTCTTATCAATTAATTGATCTACTTGAACCCAATATAAAATTACCCAAGACAATTAATTAATAAACTAATTTAATTAAATTAGCTCAATAAATTATTCTAACCCAAATAAATAAATAATTTGACTCTTAGAATAAATTTTCGAATATTAAACTCACCTAATAATCTCATATAGTAAATAAATTTACTAAGGTTACTTGAGCTACTCTGAGGACCAAAAGACATACTCCCTCCATCCACAAATAACTGGCCTAATTATAAAAACTACGCATATTAAGGAATTATGAAATTCTATAATAAAATGATTAAAATGTCCACTATACCCTTTGGAGTATTTTTATTATCTTTCTCACCTCATTAATTTGAATCCCAACACTTCTTTAATTACATCATTTTAATAATTACATATATCTCTCTCTTCTCACCTATATCTTTTGTCTCTCTCTTTCTGCTCTTTGTTTTAGAATCTTCTTTTCACCTATATCACCTCATTAAATTACACTTTTGACTATTTTTATAGGATAATGTGATTTTATTATTGGTTAAAATAACTTCAGTATGGGTAATTGTAAAACTAATTAATTGATAGAAAATTGTGCTAAGGGTAAAATTGAAAAAAAAATAATTAAATACAACCTACATTTAGAAAGTAAACAGTTATTTTTGAACAAACTAAAAAGAAAATTAGGCCAGTTATTTGTGGATGGAAGGAGTATTATTCTTAGCTACTAAAATAATCAAAATACCCCTGCTAACAAATAGTTGTATTTTATCATTTTAAATATTTTATTTATTACCATATGAAAATATTGACCTTGAGAATAATATTGCAAGTGTAGTATCTTCGACCTATTCATGTAATGATAAAAATATCTCTTTATGTAACACCCGTCATTGAGATAGGAAAAATGCACTAACACCTTTTTCAATGATATCTACAATCCTTCGATAACTAGTCTGATAATCCATGACTTCCAATATGTACTCCTTATCTCAGGGAGTTACCCAAAAGCACACATACTTAGTCACATTTCCTAGGGCCATGAATTATTTAGATTATTCGGGACATTCACAAGAGGATGATTTCTTCATGTAATGAAGTATAGAAACTCTATTGTATAAGTCCGTCTCAATTAACTAATATTTATACACCCAACGTACAAGATTATTAGCCTTGTGTAAGACCTTACCCATTATACATCAAAGTGCACAAGTCTAACTTCACCAAACCACCAACTTATTCTCAAGTCTTAAAGTACTCATCCACGCAGTAGCAGCGATAAACTAATTTTTATTTATTTTAGTACTTTTATAAAGATTATTGTAGCATGGTTCAGTTCTACGTATTCCAAATACACTTACACTATTAGCGTGAGTAGACTATTTCCTGGTCAAAGGTAAACTATTCTCTATTTAGAAACCATAGTACAATGATCTAAACCTTGATGAAGTGCCCAGTTCTATCAATCGATCAAGAACATTTTTCGTTTATGTGTTAGTAACCCATAATCTACATTTTACTGTGAAAGCACGACTCAATTACGTAGATTACTTACCAACACACTTAAACCTTAATTTGCACATATATGTAAATAAAAAACTATTAATGAATGAAATTTTTTATTAATTTCTAAAATATAAAAATACATAGTCTATTTTGGACATACATACCAATAAATAGTACTATCAAGGCACCAAATCAGGTCCATAATTCTTATGCAGCTTAGGAGTAATGTAATAACATGGTTTTAATTTTCTTGGATTTTAAACTCAGTTTCATCTTCAATAGCTCAAAGTGTTATTTGGATAGATACAACATATGAGATATGGTTCATAAGATTGTATTAGTTTATTTTGGAAAAATAAGAAAAAAGGCTTTATGCAATATTGTTCTCTTCTCTTCAAAGTTCCTTCATTCATAGCTTTCCTGAAGCTCAGATTTCAGTTTTTCATTTTCAACATGGTATTAGAGCAAAGTTATTACATGGATGATCCAGTAATATTGAGATAAGTTTTTTGAATCATTCAGTTTATGAGATAATCACTAATCTTCCCTAATTTGCTATTCGACTTGTGGTTGTGTGGTTGTGGAATTTTATATAATTTGGTTGTGTAGCTATGACTAATCAAGAAATAACTGCTTCTAGTCCATTTTATTTGCATCCGAGTGAAAATCCTTTTCTAATTCTAGTTCAACCCTCTTTGAATGAGAGAAACTATCATCAATGTTGTAGAGCAATGAGGATGGCTCTGATTTCTAAGAATAAGCTAGGATTTGTTAATGGTGAAGGACCGTGGGAAAATAAAAATGTAGTAGAAAATAACAATTTAAAATTTTTTCTGAGTCAAAATCTAAGATACTTACTTTTTGGTCCTTTAACTTGAATAACTGAAATCGGATTCAAACTCGACCAAGTTTCTTGAACTAGAATGTCTATTTGTTCTGTGGGAATACTAGCTAGTCGTCGACTCTTTCGCATCAAACACTTACCACATTTGCTAGTTCTTGACCTTCTAGAATATTCTCCAAACTTATTTTGGACTACTATCAGTGAAAATAGAACTAGGGTATAAAAGTAGGAAGAGATACGGGAGAGCTATTTTGCTAAAAGAAAAAGAACGAAAGAAGAGAAAAACAATGGTCTATCTAGAAAACAGAAAGCTTTTTTTCTTTTAATCTCTGGTCAACCTTTAGCAACCATAAGATCAGGTGTGATCTATATTAAAAGAAAAACCACACATTTCCTTTTCATTCACCAACCAAACCTTCCGATTTTTTTTCTTCTTTTATTTCCTTTTGTTTTTTCACTTAATGGTGGCTGCCAGGTTTCTATAAACCTTTCAACTGTTATCACCCAAACCATGGTGGGCCAAGGTTTTTCTTAATTAATCCAAGACTAATTAAATAGCTTTTTTATTAAATAATTGATCTACTTAGGCCCAATATAAAATTACTCAAGATAGTTAATTAATAAACTAATTTAATTAAATTAGTCCAATAAACTATTCTAGCCCAAATAAATAAATAATTGGACTCTTAAAATAATTTTTCTAATATTAAATTCACTCAATAAGCCCATATAGTAAATAAATTTACTAAAGTTACTTGAACTACATTAGGGACCAAAAGACATATTATTCTTAGCGACTAAAATGACCAAAATACCCCTACTAACAAATAGTTGTATTTTATCATTTTATATATTTCATTTATCACCATATAGAAATATTGACCCTGAAAATAATATTGCAAGTGCAATATCTTCGACCTATAGGTGTAATAACGAAAATATCCTTCTACGCAACACCCGTCATTGAGATAGGAAAAATGCATTAATACCTTTTTCATTGACATATGCAATCCTTTAATAACTAGTCCGATAATTTATGACTTTCAATATGTATCCACTTGTCTCAGGGAGCTATCCAAAAGCATACATACTTAGTCACATTGCCTAGGGCCATGGATTATTTAGATTATTCTGGATCACAAGGGGATGATTTCTTCACGTAATGAAGTATAGAACTCTACTGTATAAGTCCGTCTTAATTAACAAGATTCATACACCTAATGTACAAGGTTATTAGCCTTGTGTAAGACCTCACCCATTATATATCAAAGTGCACAAGTCCAACTTCATTATACCATCAATTTATACTCAAGTCTTATAGTACTCATCCACGTAGTAGCAGTGATAAACTTATCATTATTTATTTTAGTACTTTTATAAAGATTATTATCGCATGGATCAGTTATACGTATTCTAAATACGCTTACACTATTAGCATGGATGGACTATTAACTGGTAAAAGATAAACTATTCCCCATTTAGAAATTATAGTGTAATAATCGAAACCTTGATAAAGTGCCCAGTTATATCAATTGATCAAGAACATTTTTTATTTATGTGTTAGTAACCCATAATCTACACCTTACTGTGAAAGCATGACTCAATTACGTAGATTAATTACCAACACACTTAGACCTTAATATATACATATATGTAAATAAACAACTATTAATGAATGACATATTTTATTAATTTCTAAAATACAAAAATACATAGTCTATTTTGGACATACATACCAATAAATGGTACTATCAAGGCTTCAAATCTGGTCCATATTTCTTATGTAGCTTGGGAGCAATGTAATAACATGTTTTTATCCTGGGTTTTAAACTTAGTTTCATCTTCAATAGCTTAAAGTGTCATTTGGACGGATACAGTATATGAGGTATGGAATTATTTCAGAATATGGATACAATATATGAGAGGTTTTCTGAAGGGGATTCTTTTAGAATTTTAGATATTCAAGAAGACATATATAATCTAAAGCAAGGATCCTCAACTGTGAATGAATATTATACAAATTTGAAGATATTATGGGAGGAGTTGTTGAATTTGAGACCATTTCCCATTTGTCGTTGTGATCTGAAATGCAAATGTCTAGCACTGCCTGAGGTTAAAGCAAATAATGATGTGGATTTTGTCATCAGGTTTATAAAAGAATTGAAAGAAGATTTTAATGGAAGTAAGTCACAATTCTTGTTAACTTAGCATTTCCCTATAATGAATCAAGCTTTTTCTATGATTTCGACGTATGAGATATCACTTAATTACAGTGCTGCACATTTTGATGTTTCAGTTTCTATCAATCCTCAAGTTTTTTATTCCTCTATAACTCTGCTTGATGAAGTAACCACAGTTCATGGTCATAAGTATTTCTTAACTATAGTTGATAATTTCAATAGATTCTTTTGGGTTTTTTCTCTTGAAACAAAAATCTAAAGTAAGATTTTTGATACAACATTTTGTTACTTATGTTGAAACACAATTTAACAAAATGATCAAAGTTTTAAGATCAGATAATACCCTTGAGTTTCATCTTTAGATATTTACAACACAAAAGGCATTATTCATCAAACTTCATGTCCTTGCACTTTTGAACAAAATGGCATTGTTGAAAGAAAACTCCAACACATTCTCAATATTGCTAGAGCTCATAGATTTCAGTCACAAATACCTCTTGCATATTGGAGATAGTGCATTAAGCATGCTGTAATTTGATAAATATTACTCCTACTTCTGTGTTAGATCAACAAACACATTTTAAGAAATTATATCATAAACCTCATGATTACAATGTTCTTAAGGTTTTTAGTAGTTGAGCCTATACTTGTATTCAGCTGCCTCACAAGAACAAATTTGATCCCGGAAGTAGGCATTGTATCTTCTTTGGATATTCTCCATCCACCAAAGGTTTTCTTCTATTAGACTACTTTTCCAGAGAGGTTTTCATGTCAAGGAATGTTTCCTTTATAGAATCATATTTTCCTTTTTTGAATCATGCAGTTTTATTTGCTCCTATTGTAGATCAGCCTGGGTTGCTTTTACCTTATTCCTCTTTGTCTGCTTCACCTATAATTTCATCTAGGTAGTTTGAATTTGTTTCAACTTTGTCTCATTTGTCTTTTTTTAATAACCATCCTAGGAGATCAACCAGAACCACCAACATACCAACTTATTTGTCTAATTATGTTTGTTCTAAAGTTCATAAAATTACCACACCATATGCCCTACTTTCTTCTACTAAATGTTCAGCTTTTTTATGCAACACCACTATACATTCTGAGCCTAAACATTATTTTGAGGCTGTGCAATTGAAAGAATGGCATGCATCAATACAAGCTGAAATTCCAGCTTTAGAAGCAAACAAAACATGGCATTTAGTTCATTTACCTCTAGAAAAGAAGGAAATTGGTTGTAAAGGGGTATACCAGATTAAATACAAGGCAGATGGAACCACTGATATATACAAAGCAAGACTTATGGCAAAAGGGTTCACACAACAAGAAGAAGTAGATTTTTTGGACACATTTGCCCCTGTTGTTAAAATTACCACTATTAGCATTATGTTGGCTCTTGCAGCTAAGTCTAACTAGTACATACATCAGTTAGATATCAATAATTCTTTTCTTCATGGTGACTTATCAGAAGATGTGTATATAGATTTGCCACCTAGTTTTGTAGCTACTGATTCTAGTTTGGTTGTAAACTTGATAAGTCTTTATATGGACTTAAATTGGTAAGTAGGCAATGGAATGCTAAGCTCACAAGATTTTTGCTCTCTATTAGTTTTCATCAATAAAAAAGTGACTATAGTCTATTTTTTCAAAGGATTAATGTTGTTTATATTGCTCTTTTGATATATGTTGATGATATTCTTGTTTTAAGTAATTAGTTAACTACTATTACTGATATCAAAGCTCAGTTGCATCATCAATTTCAAAATAAGGATTGTTCTAGAAAAATAATTTATACAATAATCAAATAGCATTAGTAGATTGTGTAAATGAGAAAATTATTAATGTAGATGAATATTTGTTAGATTCAGAAAGTGTATATAGCATAACATCTATTGATGACGTAGACAACTAGCAACCTGAGTCAGATGATGACGTAGACAACTATCTTCTGATTTTTATAAATCAGAAGATTTTGGCATTGAAACATCCCTAGGTTCTCAATTGGTATCAGAGCCAAGTATTCAAATTGCTTCATCATAAAATCTCTATGATTTGCAAAATCATGTCTGAGTAAGTTTATTTACTTTCTTTCTCTGAATCTTGCATGATGTAATTTTATCCACTTTCTTTTATTCTTAAGTGTTATGCCTTTTCTTATGTTTCTTCAAGTATTCTTAAACTATGATGGTTGATAGTCACCTGTGAGAGCAACTAGTACGTTGGTCAGCCTAGAACCATTGGATTAGGCAGTATAGCTAAGTATGGCGTTGTAAGCCTCGACCCGGGGGTGGTCCCGTAGCTCTTAACCATAAGCATAGTACCTAGGTGTGTCCTAAGAAGAAACAAAGAAACATAAGTTACGACATAACTCTAAGGAACAATAGAATTCGTATTAACTACTCTAGCATAGATAAAGAGAGAGAAAGTAATTTTCCTACTCATCCATTCACATGGCCTCCAATCTTTCAGATATCGACATAGAGATCAGTTAATGATTTAGAAGTCAGTAGTCAACTAGATAAAGTTGAATCCAAATTAATGAATTGGAATTTACCCATAGAAAAATTTGATAAGATTTATGAAAAAGAAATGTTTGATTTAGTCCAAAACTATACAATCAAAACCACTGAAAAAACAGTTTCCATAAATCAGCCTTATGGAACAATTCAGCTTCTAAATCCAAAAACCTTAGAACATCATAGAAAAAATAAATATCGATATCTTCATATTGGATTAGTTCAAGTAGCTATTAAACCACTTTACCGATTAGGTATTAATGCCCCAATTTGCCTTCTTCTGAGAGATAGTAGGCATCTTGATTTTCAAAACAACCTGTTAGTAGTCCTTGAATCAAACACTGCCAATGGTCCCGTTTATTTTAATCATTATCCAAATTTTACCGTAGATCTTACAGATCCACACATACTGAAAACTTTGACTTTAAACATTTAGATAAAAAATTTAGATTTTGAATTAGGTTCTAAATCCCTTGGTCTAATTTATCGTGTCTATTATAAGGTAATGAAGACCAAAATAAACCCTAAAGCCAAACAGCATATTGGTAATCTAAAAGAGACTTGTTTATTAGAAATAAATTTTGACAGATCAAATACTTTTGTCTCCCGAATGATTAAGTGGGATAATGTTCTCCAAAACCCTACCTGAAATTTTGAAAATATCATTAATCCTAAAAAGAATTATGAATCTAAAACTATAGGAAAAATCACAGAAACACCAGTAGGTCATATTGAATTAGAATTCAGACGAAAATCCTTTTCAGCCTCATCCTCCTCTTCTTTTCCTTTACCAAGAACTCGAAGTAGTAGAAGATTTAGTAATATTAAATTTTCTGGCGAAATTCCTAAAGTAAATAATGTTGATTTTCCTGGAGAAATTCCAAAAGTAAATTACGAAGAAAATGTAAGCATTAAATCAGGAAGTCCTACTCAATCAGAAATGAATATGCCTTCTATGCCTTTTTCTTTAATGGTTTTAACTTCTAAAAATGATTTTGTGTTAAATAAAGATTATCTTCGTCAATTGTGGAATAGACCTTGTAATAAGCTTAAATGCAAATGGTATTTTGCTACTGTTTCTGTATCTGAAAGAGCTAGACTCTTACAACAATACTATTCTGATCAAATCAAAATGAAACAGCATTTAGATTTCTTTAATTGGTATGAATTAATTAGATATAAAAAAAATGATATATTAAATGTCATTACAAAAAAATGGTATACTTCCAGAAATGAAGTTAAAGAATCAGTATTTCCTCCTGCAGAAGAAATCAAAATTCCAGTAGAAAATCAAGTAGTTACAGCCTCCCCCTTTAAATTAGAGAATCTAGATAAACAAGGAGATGTAACCAATAAAGATTTAAATAAAGTTATTCTACAAAATAACTATACAAATCAGATGTTAATTACTATTGCTAGTAAAGTAGAACAATTAGATAGTAAATCCTCTGTTAGAGAAATCCCACAATTAAAACAGTTTAACCCAAAACAATCCATAGATCCGAATCCAATATTTAAACCCATTTTCTATGAACCAAAAAATATAAAGCTTGATAAATGAACAATGAATTTAGATGATTTAGATTTTATTAAAAAAGTTAATGAAAAATTAAACAAATTAAAAACAAAAGACAATCCTGAATCCAGCTCTAAATCACATCTACAAACTTTAAATCAACCAGTTTCTCTAATAGATATTGATCCTTCTCCCGAACAGCTTAATAAGCTTACTTCTAAATTAAAAAAACCTAGATTCACGAATCCATATAATTGTAATTATTATCCTAGACCATCTTTCCCAGATGTTCAATTTGAAGAATGTCATCTTGATACCCGTGCAGCTTTTACCGGTGAAGAAATTAGTAAATGGAATATAGATGGAATGTCGGAGCATGGCATCTTAAATGTAATTCAGGAAATGTCTATGACTATTACCGCCATTAAATGCAAAAATCCCTCCAATTCCAATCAATCCATCCTCCACATCCTCACCACTGGATTTACTGGTGTCCTTCAGGGGTGGTGAAATAACTACCTCACTGAACAACAACGCCAAGAAATTTTGAATGCCACCAAAATCCAAACCAAAATAATCCCTAACATTAATGGTCAACCCAACCAAGCAACAGAAACAGTTTCTGATTGCTTAAATACCTTCATGTTTACTCTAACTCAACATTTTGTCGGAAATCCTCAACAATTAGCTGATTGAAGTTCAGAAATCCTCACTAACCTAACTTGCCCAAAATTACATGATTTTAGATGGTACAAAGACATATTTTTACAGAAAGTAATGTTAAGAACAGACTGTCATCATGCGTTCTGGAAAGAACGATTTATTTCAGGCTCACCTCCTTTATTTGCAGAAAAAGTCAGGCAAAAACTCAAATTAGATTTTGGAAATACAATTCCTTATGACTATTTAGCATACGGTCAGTTAATTAGCTATGTAAACCAAGCGGGTGCAGACCTCTGTACCGATCTTAAACTTAAATCTCAAATGGAATCATATCATAAGAAGTCTAAAAAGGAATTAGGAAACTTCTGTGAAATCTTTGGATATTCCCCAATAACTCCACCATTTAAAAAACTTAAACAGAAGGCCAAAAAGAAAAGCTTTAGAAAAGATAGAAAAGAAAAACCTTTAAATCCTTTTAAAAAGAAAAGAAAGCATAAATCTTCTAAAGATACAATTAAATGCTATTTTTGTGGAAAAAGAGGACATAAAGCAGATGAATGCAAGCTCAAAGCAAAAAAGAAGGAAAAGGTAAATCAACTATCTTTACGCAAAGACACTTTAGATCAAATCAACCAAATCCTTAACCAAAATGATTCATCCCGGTCATCTGATACTAGTGATAGTGAAATTGAAGAAGTATTTGAAATTCAAGAAAATTCTTCTAAAACCGATTCAAGTGAAAAATCCTCTTGCGATTGTACAGGCTTATGTACCTGTGCATTAGGAGAACTCTTCATGCTTAGTAATAAACCTCGTGATCAAGTTAATGTAATCACTCGTACAAATAAAGAACTTTTCTTTGAACTCCTAGATCATATTCAGGATGAATCAGTCAAAAGAGAATATCTGTTAAATGTCAAAGATTTAGTTCTTAATCCTAAGGTGCAAGTAGAACCTTAAAATTTAAAAGAAGTATTCGATAAATTTAAAGGAAAATAAAAAGAACCTTCTATTTCTTTACAAGAATTGCATTCAGAAATTAAGGAACTAAAACAAAAAATTAAATGGTTAAAAGATCAAAATACTCAAAGAATTTCTGATATTAATCAAATAAACACAGATTTAGTTCAATTAAATTTTGAAAAACCTTTAATCGATACTTCTAATCCCACCTCCTTATCAGATGTTGAAGAAGAGAAAAATGAGAAAAATCTAGATTATATTTCAGCCATTTCACAAATAACTTTTCAAAAATGGTATATCCCTATTCTTCTCAAAATAGGAGATTTTTCAATTCAAATAGTTGCCCTTCTAGATTCTGGTGCAGATTAGAACTGTATCTGTGAAGGTTTAATCCCTACCAAATATTTAGAAAAAACAGGTTCTAAATAATATACCGCAGCAAGCGAACAATTAAAAATCAGATATAAACTTTCTAATGCTCATATTTGCAACAAACAGTTTTGTTTTGTAAACTCTTTCTTAATCATTAAGGATTTAAGTCAGGATGTAATTTTAGAAACTCCATTCCTAACCCAAATATATCCTTTTGCTGTAGACCAACATGGTGTCCATACGGATATTGGATCCATAAGAATCACCTTCTCTTTTCTACGAAGTCCACAAACCGAAGATATCAATCTTCTGAAAAAGAAGATTCTTTGTGAAAAGCAAATAGCTTTCTTAAAGGAAGATGTAAAGAATACAAGAATCCAAGAAAAATTGCAGCTAAAAGACATTCAGGATAAGATAGAATCTATCCGAAAAGATTTCGAGCATTAAATTTGCTCAGATGTCCCCACTGCTTTTTGGGAAAGAAAAAAGCATATCATCAGCCTTCCTTACATTGATAATTTTGACGAATCAATGATACCCACAAAAGCTAGACCAATACAGACGAATCAAGAATTAGTTGAATATTGTAAACAAGAAATTCAAAGTTTACTACAAAAAGCTTTAATCAGAGAATCAAGATCACCTTGGTCTTGTGCTGCTTTTTATGTTAATAATAATGCAGAAAAGGAACGTGGTGTTCCCCGATTAGTTATTAATTATAAGCCATTAAATAAAGCTTTAAAGTGGATAAGGTACCCAATCCCAAATAAACGTGATTTGTTAAAACGAACATATAAAACAGTTCTTTACAGTAAATTTGATATGAAATCAGGTTTTTGGCAAATTAAGATTAAAGAAGAAGATAGATATAAAATAGCCTTTAATGTTCCCTTTGGTCAATATGAATGGAATGTCATGCCCTTTAGTTTAAAAAATGCCCCCAGTGAATTCCAGAAAGTTATGAATGATATCTTTAATCCTTATACATCATTCAGCATTGTTTATATTGATGATGTATTAATCTTTAGTGAATCCTTTGATCAGCATCTCAAACATTTATGTCATTTTCGTGAAATTATCACAAAAAATGGGTTGGTAGTGAGTGCATCCAAACTAAAACTTTGCCAAACCCAAATCTGTTTCCTAGGTCATGAATTAACTCAAGGAACCTATAAACCAATTGGTAGAGCAATAAAATTTGTAGACAGATTTCCTGATGAAATAAAGGACAAACCCCAACTTCAAAGATTTTTAGGATGTTTAAACTATATCTCAGATTTTATTCCAAACCTTAGACAAATCTGTGAACCGTTGTATAAATGACTTCGCAAAGATCCAATCCCTTGGGGTTTAGAGCAAACCCAAATAGTCAAAAAGATAAAACAGATTGTTAAAAAACTCCCTTGTTTAGGAATACCAGATCCAACCGCTTTTATGATTGTAAAAACAGATGCTTCAGAACTTGGTTATGGAGGTATTCTCAAACAAAGAAAATCCAATTCCTCTTCAAAACAGCTAGTTAGATATCATTCTGGTATTTGGATTTCAAGTCAAAAGAATTACAGTACAATTAAAAAGGAAATTCTTGCTATTGTTTTATGTATTTCAAAATTCCAAGATGATTTGATAAATCAAAAGTTTTTACTTCGAATTGATTGCAAAGCAGCCAAAGATGTTTTACAAAAAGATGTTAAAAACCTCGTGGCAAAACAGATATTTGCCAGATGGCAAGCCCTTCTTTCCAGCTTTGATTTTGACATTGAATTCATTAAAGGAGAAAACAACTCTTTACCAGATTTCTTAACCAGAGAGTTTTTGCAAGGACGGACATAAACCTTTAACACAGTATTCAACGCTGTGATGAGTACCGATTCAGTTCTAGAGCTCATTCATATTTCCTATAAATAGCAAGCAAAATCGGCACAATGAGCATGGATCAACAATCACGACTTCGTCCACCTCTTGGTAATAGATTTGCAGTTCTAAATTCTTTTCCTCTTCTCCCTACTAACTCTATAAGCAGACCACCGCTTACGATGAATCTCTTTGATCCAGCCTCCTCTCAGAAAAACACACAAACTCAGAAAACAGACCAATCTTTCTATACAATTCCTTCTCCAACTTCCTTCAAGGAAGCAGTTGTCCCTAAAACACCAACCAAGCTAGAGAAGCTTACCCTTTCTGCTAAAGAGAAATTTGAATTCCTACCAAAAATAGTTATACCAGTATTAGCCCTTCCCAGAGAGTTAACAGCAAACCCAGAAAGAGAACTAGTCAATAAACTTCATCCAGAAGCTTACCGATAGTCCAGCCATATCTTTATGAGCACATCTTCTATGCCACTGGCTCGATAGAATTCAAGCATGAAAGAAATCTCAGCCGAGCAAACAAAGGTATTGCTTACTCCAAATGCAGAATCATGAAAATCCTTGATTTAAACACTTGGCCAGTTACTGGCGTTTATACACCTATCCAGTTCAAAACCCCATTCAAACCTCCTACCTACAATTTCATGGACTATATTGATGCCTGGTACAATTTTATGTACCTCAGAGATCTAACCCACACTGGTTCGTCAAGTACGGAAAAGACACAATCAATCATATACCCAGATGGTTTTATATTTGGTGAAAAACATTTGGTGGAAATAAATCCACTCTTTTCAGTTCAAATCTGTAGAAATTTAGACAGTTTGTAATAGAAAGCCAGATACAAGGTTTATTATTGAACAATCAATTATGTAAATATTATATTGAGAAAAAGATTTGTTTTGTTTTAGGATGGAATTACAAAATTGATTCCATCGATAATGTGAAATATCTCTGTAAAGAAATCAAGATCAAGGGATGGACTCCAGTCCTCAAACCATATCAGAAAGACCTCGATGCTCAATCCTCTTCCAGCAAAGGAAAGAAAATTAGTAAGGCAGAATTGCAACTTCAATTGCAACTGTTACAGCAGCAACTACATCAAGCAGAGGATGAAGAAAGCGACTCAGAATCTCAACCAGACTTCAGTATTTTTGATAATGGAGATATGGACAATTCTTTCGGTATTGCTCAAGCATACCTCTGCCAAAGCTCATAATGACAAAACTCCATTCAAAAAGAAAAAGAGAAAAGAGACAACACCAGCTTTACCAGCAATCAAAACAGCTTTATGACATTACTCAGCTTTATTGCAAAATAATTCAGCTGACAATAGAACGTGGTGGATCCCTCCACTCAAAAAGACTTTTGGAACCATTCTTCATGATGACCGACAATTTGATTCCTTCCTCCACTCAGATGGACCATACAACAATAATTCAGCAAGCAATCAGAGAAAGCTATGCCACTTCTGCCTATATAAGACAACAATTAGTTCAGGAAATGCAGACTCACTTACGAGCGGAAAAACCTGAGAATGAATCCCCTCTGTACTCAGACATTTGTTGTATTTGTCATCTTTTTCATAATCTTGTAATCCAGCAGAATATTGTGTAAAACTTTCAAATATTTTTATAAATCAGAAGATTTTGGCATTGAAACATCCTTGGGTTCTCAATTGGTATCAGAGCCAGGTGTTCAAATTGCTTCATCATAAAATCTCTATGATTTGCAAAATCATGTCTGAGTAAGTTTATTTACTTTCTTTCTCTGAATCTTGCATAATGTAGTTTAATCCGCTTTCTTTTATTCTTAAGTGTTATGCCTTTTCTTATGTTTCTTCAAGTATTCTTAAACTATGATGGTTGATAGTCACCTGTGAGAGCAGCTAGTACGTTGGTCAGCCCAGAACCATTGGATTAGGCAGTATAGCCAAGTATGGCGTTGTAAGCCTCGACCCGAGGGTGGTCCCGTAGCTCTCAACCATAAGCATAGTACTCTAGGTGTGTCCTAAGAAGAAACAAAGAAACATAAGTTACGACATAACTCTAAGGAATAATAGAATTCGTATTAAATCTCAATTTTACCAATTGAGAACCCATGGATGTTTCAATGCCAAAATCTTCTGATTTATAAAAATATTTGAAAGTTTTACACAATATTCTGCTGGATTACAAGATTATGAAAAAGATGACAAATACAACAAATGTCTGAGTACAGAGGGGATTCATTCTCAGGTTTTTCCGCTCGCAAGTGAGTCTGCATTTCCTGAACTAATTGTTGTCTTATATAGGCAGAAGTGGCATAGCTTTCTCTGATTGCTTGCTGAATTATTGTTGTATGGTCCATCTGAGTGGAGGAAGGAATCAAATTGTCGGTCATCATGAAGAATGGTTCCAAAAGTCTTTTTGAGTGGAGGGATCCACCACGTTCTATTGTCAGCTGAATTATTTTGCAATAAAGCTGAGTAATGTCATAAAGCTGTTTTGATTGCTGGTAAAGCTGGTGTTGTCTCTTTTCTCTTTTTCTTTTTGAATGGAGTCTTGTCATTATGGGCTTTGGCAAAGGTAAGCTTGAGCAATACCGGAAGGATTGTCCATATCTCCATTATAAAAAATACTGAAGTCTGGTTGAGATTCTGAGTCGCTTTCTTCATCTTCTACTTGATGTAGTTGTTGTTGTAACTGTTGCAATTGAAGTTGCAATTCTGCACTGCTAATTTTCTTTCCTTTGCTGGAAGAGGATTGAGCATCGAGGTCTTTCTGATATGGTTTAGGGACTGGAGTCCATCCCCTGATCTTGATTTCTTTACAGAGATATTTCACATTATCGATTGAATCAATTTTGTAATTCCATCCTAAAACAAAACAAATCTTTTTCTCAATGTAATATTTACATAACCGATTGTTCAATAATAAACCTTGTATCTGGCTTTCTATTACAAACTGTCCGAATTTCTACAGATTTGAACTGGAAAGAGTGGATTTATTTCCACCAGGCATAAAACCATCTGGGTATAGGACTGATTGTGTCTTTTCCGTACTTGACGAACCAGGTGTGGGTTAGATCTCTGAGGTACATAAAATTGTACCAGGCATCAATATAGTCCATGAAATTATAGGTAGAAGGTTTGAATGGGGTTTTGAACCGGATAGGTGTATAAATGCCAGTAACTGGCCAAGTGTTTAAATTAAGGATTTTTATGATTCTACATTTGGAGTAAGCAATACCTTTGTCTGCTCGGCTGAAATTTCTTTCATGCTCGAATTCTATCGAGCCAGTGGCATAGAGTATGTGCTCATAATAGAGACAGGTTTTTTGAGGTTCTGCTTTAAAGATATGGCTGGACTGTCGGTAAGCTTCTGGATGAAGTTTATTAACTAGTTCTCTTTCTGGGTTTGCTGTTAACTCTCTGGGAAGGGCTAATACTGGTATAACTATTTTTAGTAGGAATTCAAATTTCTCTTTGGTAGAAAGGGTAAGCTTCTCTAGCTTGGTTGGTGTTTTAGGGACAACTGCTTCCTTGAAGGAAGTTGGAGAAGGAATTGTGTAGAAAGATTGGTCTGTTTTCTGAGTTTGTGTGTTTTTCTGAGAGGAGGCTGGATCAAAGAGATTCATCGTAAGCGGTGATCTGCTTACGGAGTTAGTAGGGAGAGGAGGAAAAGAATTTAGAACTGTAAATCTATTACCAAGAGGTGGACGAAATTGTGATTGTTGATCCATGCTCATTGTGCCGATTTTGCTTGCTATTTATAGGAAATATGAATGAGCTCCAGAACTGAATCGGTACTCATCACACGTTGAATACTGTGTTAAAGGTTTATGTTCGTCCTTGCAAAAACTCTCTGGTTAAGAAATCTGGTAAAGAGTTGTTTTCTCCTTTAATGAATTCAATGTCAAAATGAAAGCTGGAAAGAAGGGCTTGCCATCTGGCAAAGATCTGTTTTGCCACGAGGTTTTTAACATCTTTTTGTACAACATCTTTGGCTGCTTTGCAATCAATTCAAAGCAAAAATTTTTGATTTATCAAATCATCTTGGAATTTTGAAATACATAAAACAATAGCAAGAATTTCCTTTTTAATTGTACTGTAATTCTTTTGACTTGAAAGCCAAATACCAAAATGATATCTAACTAGCTGTTCTGAAGAGGAATTGGATTTTCTTTATTTGAGAATACCTCCATAACCAAGTTCTGAGGCATCTGTTTCTACAATCATAAAAGCAGTTGGATCTAGTATTCCTAAACAGGGGAGTTTTTTAACAATCTGTTTTATCTTTTTGACTGTTTGGGTTTGCTCTAAACCCTAAGGGATTGGATCTTTGCGAAGTCGTTTATACAACGGTTCACAGATTTGTCTAAGGTTTGGGATGAAATATGAGATATAGTTTAAACATCCTAAAAATCTTTGAAGTTAGGGTTTGTCCTTTATTTCATCAGGAAATCTGTCTGCAAATTCTATTGCTCTACAAATTGGTTTATAGGTTCCTTGAGTTAATTCATGACCTAGGAAACAGATTTGGGTTTGGCAAAGTTTTAGTTTGGATGCACTCACTACCAGCCCATTTTTCGTGATAATTTCACGAAAAAGACATAAATGTTTGAGATGTTGATCAAAGGATTCACTAAAGATTAATACATCATCAATATAAACAATGTTGAATGATGTATAAGGATTAAATATATCATTCATAACTTTCTGGAATTTACTAGGGACATTTTTTAAACCAAAGGGCATGACATTCCATTCATATTGACCAAAGGGAACATTAAAAGCTGTTTTATATCTATCTTCTTCTTTAATCTAAATTTGCCAAAATCCTGATTTCATATCAAATTTACTGTAAAGAACTGCTTTATAGTTCGTTTTAACAAATCACGTTTATTTGGGATTGGATACCTTATCCACTTTAAGGCTTTATTTAATGGCTTATAATTAATAACTAATCGGGGAACACCACATTCCTTTTCTGCATTATTATTAACATAAAAAGCAGCACAAGACCAAGGTGATCTTGATTCTTTGATTAAAGCTTTTCGTAGTAAACTTTAAATTTCTTGTTTACAATATTCAACTAATTCTTGATTCGTCTGTATTAGTCTAGCTTTTATGGGTATCATTGATTCGTCAAAATTATCAATGTAAGGAAGGCTGATGATATGCTTTTTTCTTTCCCAAAAAGCTATGGGGACATCTGAGCAAATTTAATGCTCGAAATCTTTTCGGATAGATTCTATTTTATCCTGAATGTCTTTTAGCTGCAATTGTTCTTGGATTCTTGTATACTTTACATCTTCCTTTAAGAAAGCTATTTGCTTTTCACGACAAAGAATCTTCTTTTTCAAAAGATTGATATCTTTGGTTTGTGGACTTCGTAGAAAAGAAAAGGTGACTCTTACGGATCCAATCTCCGTATGGACACCATGTTGGTCTACAGCAAAAGGATATATTTGGGTTAGGAATGGAGTTCCTAAAATTACATCCTGACTTAAATCCTTAATGATTAAGAAAGAGTTTACAAAACAAAACTGTTTGTTGTAAATATGAGCATTAGAAAGTTTATATCTGACTTTTAATTGTTCGCCTGTTGCGGTATATAATTTAGAACCTGTTTTTTCTAAATACTTGGTAGGGATTAAACCTTCACAAATACAGTTCTGATCTGCACCAGAATCTAGAAGGGCAACTATTTGAATTGAAAAATCTCCTATTTTGAGAAGAACAGGGATATACCATTTTTGAAAAGTTATTTGTGAAATGGCTGAAATATAATCTGGATTTTTCTCATTTTGCTCTTCTTCAACATCTGATAAGGAGGTGGGATTAGAAGTATCGATTAAAGGTTTTTCAAAATTTAATTGAACTAAATCTATGTTTATTTGATTAATATCAGAAATTCTTTGAGTATTCTAATCTTTTAACCATTTAATTTCTTGTTTTAGTTCCTTAATTTCTGAATGCAATTCTTGTAAAGAAATAGAAGGTTTTTTCTATTTTCCTTTAAATTTATCGAATACTTCTTTTAAATTATAAAGTTCTACTTGCACATTTGGATTAAGAACTAAATCTTTGACCTTTAACAGATATTCTCTTTTGACTGATTCATCCTGAATATGATCTAGGAGTTCAAAAAAAAGTTCTTTATTTGTACGAGTGATTACATTAACTTGATCACGAGGTTTATTACTAAGCATGAAGAGTTCTCCTATTGCACAGGTACATAAGCCTGTACAATCGATTTTTCACTTGTGTAAATGAGAAAATTATTAATGTAGATGAATATTTGTTAGATTCAGAAAGTGTATATAGCATAATATCTATTGATGGCGTAGACAACTAGCAACCTGAGTCAGATAAAGAGATAGAAACCTGAGTCAGATGAAGAGATAGAAGACTTAGAATTTGTAGTAGAAATAGCCAATACCTGCACTCCCAAAAACCAATTGTCTTATTTATCTCAATTAGATAATGTAGTAGATATCCTTCAGGAATTAGTCCTTGTAGATTGTGATTATGACTGGGTACATAGAAAAAGATCAAATAGCAAACCTTGCTACTTATGGGAAAAATATCCTTCTTTAGCACCTAGATGGCAATGTAGAAATTATTTACAAGAAGCCTGTAAATTTTGTTTAGAAAAATAAAATATAGAATTAAAAATAATAGAAAAACAAAAACAAAAATAGAGAGAGGATCATATAGAACATCACTTGGAAAGAAGAATTAGGATAATAGAACAAAAAATAGACCAATTAGAAGATCATGTGTATAAAACAAATATTAAACAAGTTCAAATAATTCAAGATAGTTATAATCCGACTATAGAAATATTAGACAAAAAGAAAAAACAATAAAACTAATAGTATAGACATTTTTGTCCTTATTAAAATAAGAACCTTAGAAATATAAGTACTAGCTTAATTGATATTGGCTGTAGTAATCAGTCCTTAATAGTACAATAATTCTGAAAGAATATCACACAACTGCTAATTGTATAGCAGAAGCAACTCAAATGGATGACAAAATATATAGGTTCACTAAATCTATCAAACACTTAGATTTTCATTTTAAAATCTTCTTTACTTACTATATTGAATCTTATTATGTCCCTAAAATTTATATTAGACCTACTTATTATAATTTAATCATATGATTGGATTTTATGATTCATTTTTATCATGGTTTAGTTTTAACCCTTAGTAGTATTCATTTTTTAAAAGTAGCAATTTATCTTGTAATATATTAGAGTGCGCTGAGAGTGTTGTGGATCCCTTCGACCCTCCCCCCCCAAAAAAAATCATACAGAAATAGAAACTCCACAAAAAGACGAATTAAAAAAATTGTAAGTATCACATACCTGGCAAATATTAGACATAGATCAAAGTGGATTTCTAGAGCAAATAGATTCCCAACTAGAATGGTTAGACCAAGACATACAAATTAACTATTTACATATAGAAAAATTACATAATCTGTTAGAGATAGAAATTAGTGATAATAGATATCCTTAGCAAATTAGAAAAAGAAGAAATAATTGGAGAAAATCCCACAAAACATTACAAAAGGATAAATTATATTGTAAATTAGAAATTTTAAATCCTAATTTAAAAATTACCACAACTTAGATAGATGCTAGTATTGATGAAATAAAAGAATTTGAGATGCACATAGGAAACTTATCAAAATTATAAATAATTAGAAAAAGAACTAGTCCTCATAGAAGTGTTGTTTTTATTGTTAGAAAATATTGTGAAATTGTTAAAGGAAAAAGTAGAATGATAATAAATTATAAAAGGTTAAACGATAATACATTGAAAACAGTTATAATATTTGTGACAAAGTTCAATTAATAATAGAATTCAAGGATGTTATATATTTAATAAATTTGATTGTAAATCAAGATTTTGACAAATTAAAATGTATCCAAATAGTATGGACTACTTTTACTTGCTCCTTAGAACATTTTGAATGGTTAAATATGCCTTTTGGATTAAAAAATGCACATGCAATATTTCAGAGAAAAATTGAAATAATTTTTATTAAATATAACCATTTTATTTTAGTATATATAGATGATATTTTGGTATTCTCTAAAACTAAAAATGAACATATTAGTCATCTTTAAAATGTTTTGTTTGAATTCTTAGCATGGTATTGTAATTAGTAGTAAAAAAACTAAGTTATTTAAGAAAAATATAGAATTTTTAGGAATAGAAATTGGTCAAGGAAGAATAAAATTACAACCTCATATTAGCAAGAATTCTCTGATAAAATAGAAGAAACAAAACAAGTGTAACAATTTTTAGGAGTTCTAAATTATACAAGACCATTCATTAAAGATTTGAGTAAAATGATAGGACCATTATATAGTAAAATTAGTCATAAAGGACAAAAATATTTTGATTTAAAAAATGTAGAATTAGTAAAACAAATAAAAGAGAAAGTAGAAAATTTACCAGATTTAAGGTTATCTCTGGACAACAATTATTTAATCATAGAAACCGATGGATGTGACAAAAGATGAGAAGCTATTTTAAAATCTAAATTAACCTTATAAATATATTAATAAATTAAAAAAACAAATTTGTAAATATAGTAGTGGTAAATATAGAGAAAAAAGAAATATTAGTAGCATTGATGCAGAACTATTAGCAATTTTCTATGCCTTAGATAGTTTTAGATCATTCATTCTAAATAAACAAGAATTTACACTTAGAATTGATTGTAAAGCAATAGTAAAATTTATTAATAAGAAAAATGAAAAACGTAGCTCTCAAAGAAGATTGTCGAATTTCTTAGATAGAATTACTAATGATGGATATAACATTAATTTTGAACATATTAAAGAAAATAATAATAAAATTGCAGATCATTTGTCATGATAACTAACACATCTTATGTGACTTGACAAGTGGATCTCACCAAAAACACTATAAAGTTTGGCTAATGGGACTCACCAAGTATCCCAAAAGAATAAATCTCCATTTTAGAACTTTAGTAGAAGCTAACTTAGAAGATATCCATCAAACATTTTTAGACAATCTTTGTAGTGCAGAAAATGCAAGCCAAAAGATAAAATGTTTACATGCCTTAGCATTTTCCTTTAGTAATGTACCAAAACAGAGTTATTCCTATTACGTAGTAACACGAGGTCAGCAACCAGGTATTCACTCGAAATGGACCTCTGTGATGGAATGTGTTAATAATTTTAAAAATTCTTTGTATAAAGGTTTTAGAAATATTTATAAAGCATTAGAATTTTCTAGAAATAGAATTGGTATTAATTTCTTCATTGACCCAAATTGTAGAAATGATATGAATAAACCCTCTCTACAAATCACATTTATACCTAACACTAGTACTTCACAAAACTTAGAATTTTGTAAATACTGTGGTGCTTTGAGTAGAAACTTTAAATTGTTAATTGATAAGTGTAGGTCTTACAATGAGGATATTAATTCTCAAAAAGAATTAACTCACTCATTGTGACAACAGTATATGCTGTACATTGACATAATTTCTTCAATTGACAGCTCAGCTAGAAGAATTTCAAAACAAGAGCTAGAAGTTGTTTTTATTCTAGGAAAACCAGAAGAATCCAAACCTTTTGAATTTTTGATACCTCGAATGTTTTTTAAAGCACAGCAACTTTTAGCAAGATTTACAAATTATATTATAGAAATAATTTATGAAAAAAGTCCAAGAAAAATTTTTTAGAAAAATTTACTCTTTTACAAGAATGGCTTAGAACATCTAACCCTTCACCCTATATATTGTAAACATCCTACAAAAGAGTGTAAGCCTGAGGCCTGTAAAATTTGTCAACCCGATTGTGTAGCATATACTTTAATTTTATAACTTGTGGATTCCAGTTAGAATATTTAATATTAACAACTAATACAAACTTAGCATATTTTAGAATTTTTGGGTTAACACTTCATAATGAAGAAGTATTTCCGATCACACTACAAACTCTTCTGGACTATAGATGCCTCAACCAGGTTATCTTTACTGCTCCAGAATAAATAGATATTGTTAGAAGACAGTTGGCCCTTGCAATTTTGAAAGAATTTGAAATAGCATAACCTATTGTAAAAGTAGAAATTAGCTCAGTTCCACCAAAATGAGATGGCCTTGAAATTCTTCCTGCAATCCATCGTATTTGGATCACTTCAACAAGAGATTTACCAATTAATATAGAATCTAAATTTATCAGAAATAAGATTTGCTCCAATGGTATTGCAAGACAACTTAGACATTGGAGACTGAAAACTTATGCCTTCAAGCATAACAAAATAATGAAGAGGGGACAGAGATTTCATCTATTTGCAAAAAATCAAATTCAGAAAATATATGTGCAACATTAATATTTTTTTGGCTGAAGTAGAGTTTGAAATTAAAACAAAATTTTCAAATATTTGGTAATATTAATTTTATCTTTATGAAAAGAAGCTGCAAGAAGAAAAAGAAGGATTTGGAACTGAAATACGTGGAAGTGAAACTGATGAAGATATAATGGAAGATTGAACACTGATAAAAAATACTTCTCTTCAAGGACCTAAGTCACCAACTCAAGGATCTAAGTCAACTTTCTCCTATAGTCATTTTTTCATCATGAGCACATAGACTTTCAAAAAAGTGCATCTATACAAAAAGACATACTAACTCCTCTTTACAGTGCATGCTTCCTCAACAACCTCAGACAAAGACAAATAACTCATCAAAATTCACAACTGATACTAAGCAAAAGGTATTCAATCTCATAGCTTTATACTTTTTTGCTGGTTACACTACAATTGCTTTATTGTATAGGCTAGCATAGGTTTTTTTTTTTTAATAAAAACATGAGTTTCAGGAATGTTGAGAACCATGAATGCTAGAAATCATACATGGAATGCTAGGAACAATAATACGAAGAAACACTCTGATAGAAATTTTAACTCTTTCAGTGACCAATCCTCACTCTTGTGAATAAAATTTATCCTTTGAAAATACTCCTTGTTTTAATAGCAATGCTTAGTTTCTAAATTTCCAACAACTACGAGTAAGGAAAAGAGTAGGGAGAATCACCAAAAGTTATTCACTACACGTCCTTAGTAGCCATAGGCAAAAGAGTTAAAGTACCTATTTAGCCGTGAAGCCATCGAAGAGGCGTGAGGGTATATGAGGGGTAGAGGGTGTGAGCCATCCGGTGAATGAAAGGATAAGTGAATACACTATTAGGTAGGTCTCCAAACTCTTTTCTTATTCCTTCGTAATCCTGTTGAAATATATTCCCTCTAGACTAATTTTATCTGATATAATTATCGAATTTATTAATAAAAAAATTTTATTCTCAAAACTTTTTTGTAAATTTACATTTTATTTGTGTATGATTTTCGTTTGGAGATGACTATTTTGTTTAAGTAAGTGATTCATGTAAATGGTGGTTTTTCACTATAGGGTATGGATCACGGGTTACTTAACACATAAATGTTTGTTTTTAACCGATTGATGAGAATGGAAATCTTATCATGTTTAGTTATTGTGTTATGAATTCCGAATAGGAAATGGCTTAGCTTTAGCCAATGAGTAGTCCACTCACTTCATAGCATGAGCATATTTCGAATACGTAGAACAGGACCTGTAATAATAGTTTTTAAAAGTACTATTTAGAAGAAACCCAGACTATTACTGCTACAGCGTGGACTAATACTCTACCACTTAAGTATAAGTTGATAGTTTAACGAAATTAGAAGCATGTACTTTGATATGCTGTAGTTGAGGTTCTTTCTTAGAGCCGATATACTTGTATTTGGGTATATGTGACTAGTTAGTTAAGACAGACTTGTACAAGATAACTTCTGTACTATATTGTCCATTGTGACTATTCAAATGATCTAATTATCCAAGGCCCTGGGGGAACATGACTTGAATGTTTATTTTAGGATAGCTCCCTTGGAAAGTGAAAATATTTCACGAGTCGTAGATCACTGGATTAGAGGTCTAAGGATAGTAGATGTTTATTAGAGAGATGTTAGTACACTCCTCCTCTCTAAATGCACGGCGATGCGTAGAGGGGTATTTTAGTTATTACACCTATAGGTCGAAAACTTTACTAATGCCGTATTATCCTTTGGGTCAATATTTCCTTTTGGTAATATTAGAAAATATTTAAAATACAAAATATAGCTATTTATATAGCAGGGGTATTTTGGTCATTTTAGTCGCTAAAACGATGTGTCTTTTGGTCTCCGGAATTGCCCTTAAGTCCTGACAGATTTGGGTTAAGAAATTGGTCTTGATAATTATGGATTTTATTTTATTTTATTTAAGTAGTCTAATTTATTATTATATTATAATAAAATAAAAGGTTCGAGAGAGAATATATATTTTATCTAACTTAATTGGTTAATTAATTATTCAGGGCATAAGGCCTAGATTGAATAATTAGAAAATTAATCTAGATATAAATTAGATAAAATGCCTGATATTTTATATTGGTCTATTTGGGCTTGTTAATTATTTATTAGGTTGTTTAATGAAGCTTAGAAAATAAAAAATTGAGATTTATTATGTATAGGTATTCAAACCCAAGAGTAAATAATTTTATCTAGCCCAATGAATAAGACCAAGGGTAAAATAAAATTAAAAAATTAATTAATTACTAAATTAATTAATTAAATAAAAATAAATAAATAAAAACAACACGGGTGCGTGAAGGATAACAAAAAGTATAATTGCTTTCTGTTTTCATGCTGTTGGCCTCTTTCTCTCGGTGAAGGATTGAAATGAAAAGGAAATCAGGCAAAGAAGATGATTGCTTTTCATTTTGACAGAAAACCTATTTGATAGTGGCTACGTTTGTGAAGCATTCACAGAAGTCAAAAACATCACAAACCCACTTCTTTGAGCTTTCATCGGCAGAGGAAATGGCACCATTTCGGAAGTTTAAAACCTTCGTGTGAATGAAACGAAGTTGACGTTTATAAGGACGTGATCTAATAGCTTCAAACATCCTTATACAGACATTTTTTTCAGTGCCGAAAATGTCTTTCAAACACAGAGGTAAATTTTTTCGTCCTGTAAGTATGCTTTCGGTTTGATGATTTTTGCCATTTTCGACCTTCAATTGGTATCAGAGATATGGTTTGGCAAATGTAGGAAGTATGCTAGGCTTAACTAAAACAATAAAATATTTATTTTAGATGTTTTCTATGATCCTTCGTGTTTTTTGGTATGTGTCGTTTCACTGTAAGCTTCACGAGTGGAAGTATAGGAACACTGTATTTTGATTACTTTTATAGATATCGTGTAAGTTTAGTGTTTTTAAGGGTATAGGCAGTTGTTTGGACGAGTTTTGATCGAAATCGGTAGAAAAAATAATATCTAGAGTCGTTTACAATTCACATAGAAATTTGAGAAGAAGAAGCCAAGCCAAGCTTCAGATTGTGAGAGGAGCCACCAAGCCACAGCTTGGAGCCGCAACCGCTCTAGATTGGCAAGGAAAGCTTCCTCGCGGAAGCTTTTTGCTTCCTCGCACCGCGCGAGGAAGCAAATCTACAATTTGCACAGTTTATTGCAATCAGCGATTTTAACCCCGGTAGTGGGGCCGAGGCGGGTCGGTTCGTGGGCACCTACTCGGATTGCAGCCCATAGATTTTCTCATAGGCCATGATCCAGTGTGGCGGGTGCACTGGACTCGAAATAAAAAAAAATTATTATTTTTTATTTTTGATCCCATATCAGGCGAAATTATTTTTATTGTAATAGTTAATATTCTTTGAATATTTTGCATAAAAAAATAATAGTAAAGAAAATTTAGGATTAAACAAGATTATTAATTAATTAATATATTTAATTCTATTATTTGGACACTTAGATTAAAAGAATAGAAAAGTATGAAAACGTTTACAGTTTTCTAGCATGCTTTTTTTTTTTTTAGGTACCCTATGTGCGCTTTTCTCAAAGACAAAAGTCTTTGGGAATTTTTGACAAAGAAAAACATTTTTCTTAAATCACATGATTAATTTTAATTCGAACAAAAATTAATTCTTGAATATTTTCTCAAAAAGTTTTATCCTTAACATAGAAAATATTTTGGATTTAGATATTTTTGTGAATTAAAATAGAAAACCATTTTGATTGAATTTGAACAAGAAAATTTGTTTTTGTCAAATTAAATTTGAGATCAAAATCTCTGGAAAGTTTTATTGAAAATTTTTTAAATTATTAAGTTTATTAACTTAAATAAAATTAATCCGTAGAAAAATTTCTCAAAGGGTATAAACCTTGACATAAAATTTTTTATGGGTTTAGATATTTTATTTTTGAGTTAAAAGAAAATTTAATTGAAATTTTCAAAAGATATTTTCCAAGAATACCCTTATTTTAAAATACTAAGTGGGAAAAGGGTTCCAACGGCCCCACGGCTTCCATCACGATCCTCATTAAAGATCATGGATCCCTTCACTTCACCCTAAAGGTGAACCCGTATAGGATGGGAATACCCCAAGATCTAGAACTAATGGATGAATGTAATTAATAACCCAGGACACGTGCTATGATCGGCCAGCTCACGTTGGAGGTTATAGTGCGAAGCATGTCCATAGAAAATGAGAACAAACGGTCATCCCACGATGGAGTTATCTTCTAGATCATTACCTAGAAGGGAAATTAATTTGTGGTGGTTAATACACTTAGTTTAGAAAACTGTTAATCTTCCCAAGAAGCTATGTCAGTTTTTTTAAGAGCCAAATTAATCATATTAAAAATAATAGTGATAGGGTTACTATTTTCGAATTTAATATGAGGATAAAGTTACAAATTATTTTTTTTTTTTCACAAACTAAATTTTCTTTTATTTTCGATTTTTCAAAAATGGTTGGTGGAGGTTCTTTTAGTCCTTTGGCCATTATTCTCCGTGAGAATAAGCTAACGGTTCTAAATTATGTGGACTGAAAAAGAAATTTGGACATAATACTCACTGCTAAGGAGTATAAATATGTCCTATTTAACACCTACCCTATTATTAGGGAGGGTTCCACCGCAAAGGCACGAGAGGCTGAGAAAGCATGGAAGAAGGCCAACGTAATGGCATGATGTTACATGTTGGCCTCCATGTCTAATGTGCTCCAGTCTAAACACGAGTACATGGCCACTATGTACAATATTAGCCAATTACTAGTTACGATATTCGCAGATAAGAGTCGACCCATAAGGTAGGAGGCTCTTAGGACGATCATCAACACTAAGATGGTTGAGAGAGCATCAGTTAGAGAACATATGCTTAAGATGATTGATGCTTTCGAGGAAGCAGAAGTCTCAGTAGCTGTAATTGATCGCCAAAGCCAAGTGGACATGGTTCTTGAATCTCTTCCGGGTTCTTTTACTCAATTCAAGTTAAATTATAATATAAACAAGTTAAACATGAGTTTAACCGAGTTAATGAAAGAGCTCCAAGTAGCAGAGAAGGTCATGAAGTTACAGTCCAAGGCTATGATTGCTAGGACTTTTTCTTCTAGAATTGGACTCAAGCCTCGGAAGTTCAAGAAAAAGAAGGGAAATGCACCGGCCCAACCTAAGAACCAGCCTAACAAGCCCAAAGGCAAATGCTTCAAGTGCGGGCAGAAAGGACACTGAAAAAAGGAGTGTCCAGAATTTCAGACCAAGAAAAATCCTACAGGTATTGTGTTAGAATTCGTGGACTCCTAAATGCAAAAAATATCCACAAATCCCTTCCGAGGACCCAAGCTAAACGATTAAGATGATCTAAGGATTACAAAATTACCTCTGTTTGATGTAATCAAGATCCTTCGATTCTAATTTTGCTTTCGTAGGTGCAACTCGAACGATCATCAGACGTTACAGTGTGTTAACGCCCTCTATCGGATACATACGGCGAACTAACTCGTTACCTTGGGAGTGCTAGCGCCTGGGGTTTGAGAGGTTTTTTTTTTTTTTTTTTGTGAATGAAGGCACGAATATTAACAAAGAGTTATCTTTAGAAGATGGCTAGGGTTTTCTTTTAAAATCACCCTAACCTCTTGGAATCCAACTATGATAATATCTTATCATATTTTATTTTAATTCAAATTAAATTAAAATTGATATGATAAGATTCTGTCATTATCTCGTTAATTTAACTAATTAATTTATCAAGTCAAATTCTTACAATCTGGACATCATCAAGATACATCGAATGTTGACATATTTCCAGATTCATTGTATCTGATAAATTTTCTAGATTCAATTAACTTAGACATATTTTTAGATTCATCGAACCTAGTTACAAAAAAAAAAAAAAAAACTTAACGAATTCACTTATTGTGTGACCCTATAGATTCATTTAATACTGGTAGTATGCCCAAATCACATTTAAATGGCCCACAAGTTATAAGCGATTTCTAGCAAAATATTATAACTATACTAGGTTAAATGAAGATCAGTGATCTCTTTGAACCAAACCATAATTTTATATTTAATCCTTTTGTCACACGATATCCAGATTAAGCATAAGGCACGGAGCATGCCATCCTTATTAAGTTTAATCAATTATTTCTTGATCTCATAGTAAACTATTCAAACAAATGATATCAATATCTCAGATTGATATATTTGAGCACGGTCATGCATTTTAACAGTCTAACTTATCAAGGGGTCCATGGATATCTCTCCCATAATTAAGAAGGACAAATTCCTTTACTATCAATCATATTCCTCTCATTGATTTATTCTATATCCAATAGTAGTCTAATTTATTATTTGGTTAAAAATAACTTTAGACAATGTCAAAATATAGAATTTATCAAGTAGGAAACTATGATGAATTCAGGTCGAAGGACTTTTAATATCATTATGACTAGAAAATACTTATGACATGTTCCATGAAGTATTCTCACAGTGGGTCATGTCCAATACAATGTTCTTTAACATTTATTTATATTTTGACTTGATATCACATATATTCATGACCAGTAAAATATAGACATCAAGTCATAAACATACTAATCTTAATTTATTATTATTGCACTAATAATAATCGATCAGGGACAGTTTAAAAATAGTCATTGTATTGATTGTAGGATTTTACTATCAAGTCACATACTTAATGACCACAAAACGAAATGTAATATTTATGGAAAGAAATACCTCATATTATTACATAATACATAATGACAATAGTATAAGTACAAATTGACTTTAGGGCATATCCCTAACATATTGTTCTCTATCTAGAGTCGATTTTAATAGTTGGATCAACTTCCACTTGGATTGTTGATTCTGGTGCCACTAATCATATTTGTAACTCCTTGCAGAGGTTTAAGAAGATAAAAAGACTCCACAAGGGCGAGCATGGACTACAAGTAGAAAATGGAGCACAAGTATGGGCCATTGTAGTAGGAGAACTAGATCTTATTTTTTTTTATTGTAATAAAGTAGTTATTTTGAAAGATATTTTATATGTACCCAATTTTAGACAAAATTGATTTCAGTTGTAAAGATAATAAATCATAGATATTATGTTTCTTTCCATTCTGGTGTTACTATCAGTAGAAATGGAGAAGTTTTATGTACAGGGCACATGTATGAAAAATTATTCTTTTTAAATCCTACAAATAATTAAATAAATAAAGCTCAATCTGAACCTTTAAGTAAGAAGAAAAAGACCAATGTTAACGACTTATATCTTTGGCATTTACGATTGGGTCATATTGACTTAACCAAGATTCAGAGGTTAATCCATAATAGGCCATTGGGCTCATTAAAATTGGAAAGTTGGCCTCAGTATGAATTCTACCTTATGGGAAAAATGACCAAAAGGTTGTTCACCCAAAAGGCTGATAGAGCCAAGGAGATATTGGGCCTTGTTCATACTGATGTGTGTGGTCTTTTGTCTACACAAGTTAGAGGGGGTTTTGAGTACTTCATCACTGTCACGGATGATTGTACAAGGTTTGGTTATGTCTACCTGATGAGGTGTAAGTCTGACTCTTTTGATAAGTTCAAAGAGTTTAAGGTTGAAGTGGAGCGTCGGACAGGTAAACTGATCAAAACGTTATGATTCAATTGTGGTGGAGAATACTTCCTCAGTGAGTTCAATGATTACATAGTACATCATGAGATAGTATCCCAACTCTCTGCGCCGAGTATACCCCAACAGAATAGAGTAGCTGAAAGAAGGAATAAGACATTAATGGAAATGGTCCGAAGCATGATATCTTATGCTACACTTCCAATCTCTTTTTGGGGATATGCCTTGAAAACAGTGGCATACATTCTGAACTTAGTGCCTTCCAGGTCAATACCTATGACACCCTATGAGATGTGGACTAGGGGTAAGCCAAGTCTAAATCATCTGATTAGGATATGAGACTGTCTAATTTATGTACTAATCAAGTGAGACAAGTTAGAACCAATATCAGAATTATATTACTTTGTTGGGTATCCAAAAGGGATAAAAGGAGGTTACTCACTACTAGAAAAAAGTGATTTACTAACTGACAAAATCGGTTGGTAATTAGCTAAATTCGGTTGGTAATCAAGATTTACCAACCAAATGGCTTCGCATGCAAAAACCTTAGCTTGTAAATTTTCCAACTGAAATTTTTTGGATTCAGTTGGTAATTACTAATTGCATTTTGGTTGGTACTGTAAAATCGTTGGTTGAAAATTTGGCATTTGAGTTGACTATTTCAGTTGGTAATTACCAACAAATATTTATGTTACCAACCGATTGTTACAGTTGATAATTATCAACCAAAAATGTAATTTGTAAATTTGTTATTTTTGGTTGGTAAATTTGTATTGAATATAAGATTATAATATACTAAGTTACTAATTGAGACATGTTGCTACCAACCGATATATGTGTAGGTAATTACCAACTGACTTTCGGTTGGTAATTACTTTTTTTAGTTGGTAGTTTTATTTATTTACCAACTAACTTTTGGTTGGTAATTTTTTAATTATTTTAGTTATTTAAAATCTGTTGGTAAATTACTAACCGAGTTGTTCAGTTGCTAATTCTTTTTTTCCATTGGTAGTTTTCTTTCTTTACCAACCAAATACTCAGTTGGTAATTTTCTAACTATTTTAGTAATTTAAAATCTATTGGTAATTTTTTGTTAGTAAATTGCCAACTAAGTTGTTTGTTGGTAGATAGTTGGTTTGAAAATTACTAAATGTTATTTAATATATTACCAACCGAATTATTTTCAATTACCAATTGAAATACCAACTGAATTCTATTCAATTACCAATTGATTTCTCAATTGGTAATTTTTCTTTAATTTGGCAGAATTTTGGTTCATCTGAACATATAACCAAACACCTGCATTTGACAAATTCATAAAATAATAAAGCCAAAACACATCCACAAACCCAAAATAAACATTATCAAATCTAACACAAACATTATCCTTCCACAAACATAAACATCATCCTTCCACAAATTCAAAGTAAATATAATTCCCTCACAAAATTATAGTAGGTGTGATAAGCTACACATATCTTCCGATCAAAATAATAGGAAATGCAAACAAAATATGAAATTGAAGGCTAATAGAGTTCCATTTGAAGCTTACTTTCAAAGTTCTCTAGCACTTGGAAAACCCCCTTAAGTTGGATGGCACCAGAATCTACTTAGCTCAACTTTGTCCTGGCAATAAGAATCCGAAGTTAATATGCACTTCAGGTGAATGATACAAACAACTAAATGAATTGTAAGGGTCCACTTGGTGTGGGGTTTTCCAATATTACACGTTTAAGGTTTACCTCAACACCATCGTGGTAGTAACGAACAAGAAAGATGCACTTGCAATCTTCATTGTCGTGTGATATTCTCTCAATTTCTTCAACTTCTGCATCCCAATATGCTTCACGATCTTCATCCTTCTAAAAAGAAAACCCAAAAGGTCCATAGGTGAATAAGAGAAACAGAAATTATTCAACTAAAAATTACAAAGCAAGTTCCAATAGATTCTCTGAACTTTGCATCTACTTGTGCATTAACCATAACTGAAATTGCTTTTTTTGTATTAGACACACTAAATCTATCAAAAAATAAAAACTTTCCACTACTGTCTTAGCCTTCTTGCAACTTCAGAATAGACCATCTCAAAAGAGAAAAAATAGAAGCCTATCCCAAAGGAAGAATAAAAGATTTTTCAACTCAATGTGATGGAATTGAAAGCTTACCTTAAAGCATAAGACAAGGTCCCTAACCTTTATCTTATTACATTCCGAGGGTTCCAAAGGAATTGAATGCTGGCGCACACCCCATTTGACATTTACCTACTCATCTTTGTCCTTGCCAAAATCTTTAAATCTTACACTAACCTCCTGGTGTGCAAGAAAAATGTTTCATAAGTAATTATGAAAACTAAAACCCCAATAGTCAAACAATGCCAGATTCCATGAACGTGTTATTTTAAAACATCTTTGTAACTATGGAAGTTATTTGCTAACAATAATAAAGTAGGTTACAGGAGAATAAATTTTGAAATAGATATTAAGAGAAAATATAAATTTATCATACTTCAAAGCTTATTTCTCACCATATAAATTTCCACAAAAGTACCAACATCTTACAAAAGCTTATTTGCAGCACTTCTAGGAAGTATGACTCGGTCTAAGTCTCAAGCCTCAATTGATTGAAGAGAAATTTAGAAAGACAGAACATAATATAATGCATTGACAACCCATATCAACTTGGGAGGTTGCAAAATAGAGATAGGGCAGCTATAAGTGAATCATACCTACAGCACCATGAGCAAAATGACACTTGTTGCCAAATGGGCAATAACCTGTCATCTCCCACTTATTGCAAATTCTTGTTTTCCAATTTGACGGCTTTAAATTTGGTCCAGTTACAGCAGGACTATAACCACCACCTGCACCAGGACCCAAACTTATTAGCTCACTTTCTCAAGCTTTTGACTACTCATCATGAAGAAATGTGCCATTATCTCCATATGGGCAGCCCTCTTCAACTTCTTGCAATGTTGTCCTTTATATGATCTCTGAGACTCCACTCCAACCCTGAGCGGTGGTATCTAAAATTCCTTCCTTGGATCTAAAGAGGCTGCTCTTTCTTCCTCATCAGCAACAACAATTTCTTGCCAATTGGGAGGTGGTTTCCTAAGTTCTTCAATACTATGTGCAAAGTTGCAATCAGTAATATAGGGACAAGTCCCAGCTCGAAATTTGCAGCATAATTTGGTTTTATAAAACATCTTCCCTATTGCTTTTGATCTATTAGAGGCTGTCACAACTCATATCCTCCAAAGGTGAACTTCTTGCTTTTTTCTGGGGTAGCTCACCTCCTGATTGTGATTGAAATGGTCTTTAATCATAATTTGAATTGGAATTAGTGTCAACTGATGCTTCCCCACTCCAAACACTATAATCATCTTCAGTAGCCCAAACAGCCTGATCAGCCAAACCTTAGAAACTCCATTTCCAGAATTACTTGCCAGCACTTTGACAACATTTCCACTGGCAAATCTAGTATCTCAGTAGTAATCTATTTACAAACTAAACTTCTAAGGCAAGTGTTATTTCAAAAGAAGAATTACTAATCAAGGCCAAATTATAATTACAGTATCAACATTAGTTACAGCCTATAATCCAAAGACCTAAAACCCGTCATCCAAATTCATACAGAACAGCCCAAAATATCCCTAGACCCAAAAATGAAGAAATGAGAATGTCAACATGGTTAACTCCAAGAAGGAATTTAACAATGACACTAGAAATCAAACTAAACAAATCACCAAGGTCAATGATACTAAAAAATCAAAAAGGAAGAAAATGGAAACAAAATTCCCAACCTTTAAATCAATTTTCTAAGCAAACCCACTAAAAAATTTAAATCAATTTGGATAACCCAAACAAAAAGCACCAATAACATAGAAAGATGAAAAAAAAAACCTTTAAGCATTAGCAGTTTTTGGATAGGAGGAATGGGTTGCTGCTGAGCGCCTTGTGCTTTTTTCGATTGGGCTTAACGAATCTTCTACATTTGTAGCATTCTCTCCATCACGAGCTAGTACTCACATTTCTTATAAGCATGGTGCTCGTTCTCGCACTTCCAAGGCAAATAATACTCAGCTTGCCTGCACTTGTTGAAAGGGATCAGCAAATGGGTGGCCGAAAATTTTGAAGAGTAAGAGGGCAACAACGTTGACTTTTCGGGGAGGCAAAGGCGTGACAGAGGAGATTTGGAGTGGAGACTAACAGAAGTGGAGAAGCACATGGAAATGAAAAATGTGAGGGCCCTAAGGGCGGGGAGATTTGGAGTCTGAAAGGTTTGGATTTTTTTTCAAAATTTTCATGAAAACTGGTGTAGTATTTTCTCTTCTTTATTTTTCAAGTTAATAGTACAATAATAAGCATTTTCTCTTTTCTATTTATTTTTCTTCATCAAGAATATTACACTACTTTGGACTCCTTGTTATAAAATTAGGGTAGTGTTAGAATAAAATTTACACACTACACACTAAGAAAACTCTAACTATTCTTTGCACAAGAATTTCTCTTCAAACTTCTCTCTTTCTTTCTCTCACAATTATTTCTCTAATCTTTCATTCACTAATCTTTCTTTCACAAAAATAATGGTGTATTACAAGCTTAGAGAATAGCTCTATTTATAGAGCTCTAATTAGTGGAATACATCATGGCATACATCATCTTCCACTAATCTCAATTAGTGGTGTCTCCACTAAATGGTGGACATCCATAAAAATCTTCTATAATAATTCACATAAATCCATAATTAGTGGAGCCTCCACTAATTAATAAAGATTCCAATAATTCATAACACTCCCCCTTCGATGTCCATCCATTACATAAAGAATATGCCTCGTTAAAACCTTACTAGATAAAAACCCAGTAGGAAAAAAAATCTAGTGAAGGAAAAAGAATACACTATTCTATATGTCTGTTTATTACTCCCCCTGATGAGATGATTCCTTTAAATCTTTAAACCGACGCATACCGATTTTATATCTCAACTTCTCAAATGTTGCAGTCGGTAAAGTCTTCGTGAAAATATCTGCGAGGTTATCACATGACCGAATTTGTAGCACATCAATTTCACCTTTCTTCTGGAGTTCATGAGTAAAGAAGAACTTTGGTGAAATATGTTTTGTCCGATCTCCTTTAATATATCCTCCTCGTAATTGAGCTATGCAAGCTGCATTGTCTTCATAAAGAGGAGTTGGAATATCTTTGATTGATGATAATCCACAACTTTCTCGGATATAATGAATCATGGATCTTAGCCATACACATTCTCGACTTGCTTCATGAATGGCTATAATTTCAGCATGATTTGAAGAAGTAGCTGCTATAGATTGTTTCGTAGAACGCCATGATATAGCAATATTTCCACATGTAAATAGATAGCCCGTTTGAGAACGTGCTTTATGTGGATCGGATAAATAACCAGCATCTGCATAACCTATCAATGTTGGACTGGTTTTATTTGAATAAAATAATCCGAGATCAATTGTACCTTGGAGATATCGAAGGATTTGTTTAATTCCATTCCAATGTCGTCGTGTTGGTGAAGAACTAAATCTTGCTAATAAATTGACGAGTAAAAGCAATATCGGGTCGTGTATTATTAGCAAGATACATCAATGCACCAATTGCCTTTGAGATATGGTACTTCGAGGACCAGGGAGTTCTTCATCATTTTCTTGAGGTCGGAAAGGATCTTTATCCACATTTAATGATCGGACGATCATTGGAATACTCAATGGATGTGCTTTGTCCATGTAAAATCTTTTTAGCACTTTTCTTTGTATATGTTGATTGATGAATAAATGTTCCACTCTCCAGATGTTCAATTTGTAAACCAAGGCAAATTTTGGTTTTACCAAAATCCTTGATTTCGAATTCTCTTTTTAAATAATCAATTGTTTCTTGGAGCTCTTCAGGAGTTCCAATAAGATTAATATCATCAACATATATAGCTAATATCACAAATTTAGAACCAGATTTCTTAATAAAAACACATGGACATACCTGGTCATTTTTAAATCCCGCTTTCAATAAATATTCACTAAGACGTGTGAACCACATGCACCCAGATGGCTTCAGGCCATGTAATGATTTCTGCAACTTGATGGAGTAATTTTCACGAGGATAATGTTTATATGCTTCAGGCATATGAAATCTTTCGGGGATTTTCATGTAAACATCATTTTCTAAATTTCCATACAAGTAAGCGAGTGACAACATCTAATAGGCGCATATCTATCTTTTCATGTCTTGCCAAGCTGATAAGATATCGGAGTGTAATAGCATCAACAACAGGAGAATAAGTTTCATCATAATCAATACCTGGTCTTTGTGAAAAACCTTGGGCTACTAATCGCGCTTTATATCGAACGATTTCACTCTTTTCATTGCGCTTTCGCACAAATATCCATTTGTAGCCAACAGGTTTTACACCTTACGGTGTTCGGACTGTGAGTCCGAAGACTTCACGTTTTGTCAGTGCATTTAACTCCGATTGAATCGCATCTTTCCATTGCAGCCAATCTTTTCTATGCCGACATTCATCAACTGATATTGGTTCAGGATCATCACTATCCTATATAGCATCAAGAGATATTATATGCAAACATATGATCAATAATTATTTCTATCCGATTCCAACTTCTACCGGAAGTGGTATAATGGATAGAAATTTCAGTGTTACTTTCATTTATGTCTGGTTCTTTGTCATAAGTTTTCTCTTGGTCTTTCTCATTCTTTGCTTTAATATGATCATTTGGACCATTAATCCTCTCTTCTTTCAAGGATTTTTATAGAATCAAGAGGTCGGCCATGCTTCTGGCATGCTTTTGGCTCAGCAGCTATATGTAAAATCTTTTGTTCTGTTGGAACTTCAATTAGAATAGGAGCATTTATAACTGGCATATGCGATTTTGTTACTCTTCTTGAGTCAACAAAAGCGTCTGGCATTTGATTTGCAATGCTTTACAAATTAATTATCTTTTGAACTTCAAGTTCACACGCGCTTGTATGCGGATCAAGATAATTTAATGATGTTGTCCAATCACGATCTTTCTTGTACTGTTTCTGTTCTCCTCCTAATTTAGGGAATAATGATTTCACAAGAGAATAAGAAAAGAAATATAAGAAAATGATGACAAGCGAGAAATGCCAAGAAAAATATCTCCTTTTTTTTCACTCTTCCCGTGCTCGACTTTTCCTCTTCCTCTCTTGTCTTTTCTTCTCCTCCGACCCTCTACCTACCATCTACCTCTTCTTCTTCCTCATACAGATATATATATATATATATATATATGTATCGATATATATCTCGGTTATCGAGTCATTAGTAAACATCAAAAACAAAAATAAAAAGCGAGATATGGAGACTCGTAATTCATTTGAGACATGGTCAAATTTTGACTCGGTTTCTGCAGCAAATGTTGATGTATTTTCCTTTCCAAACCAACCGCTTCTGCCTAATTCGAATACAGAAGATTTTGATATGTTTTCCTTTCCAAACCAACCGCTTCTGCCTAATTCGAACGCAGAAGATTTTGATATATTTTCCTTTTTGATATGTTTTCCTTTCCAAACCAACCGCTTCTGCCTAATTCGAACGCAGAAGATTTTGATATGTTTTCCTTTCCAAACCAACCGCTTCCTCCTAATTTCAGGTGAGATACCTTTGAGGGCTTCCATTTGTTTTTAGTATGCTTGATAATGAAATTAAACTCTCTTTTGGTTTGTTTTTTTATGTAAATCAGTGGAAGTTTTGAACATACTGCTTTGGACCAAGTTGATCTGCCCCTACAAGAGACTGCTTTCGATACTGTTCCTCTTGATGCTATTCCTTTGAATGAGGATATGTTTGTGCATGATCCTTTCTACTCTCTAATGGATTTTGAACAAAGCCATAATATGTTTCCAGGTTATTATACATTTAAACATGGATTTTGAATGGTTTTACTTTTATTGATATTATTTTCTTTTTCTATGAGAAATAATGAGTGGTCTTGGCAACGAAGTCGGAGTAAGTACTCATGAAATGCATAATATCGAAGTTCAAGATATTATTGCAGACAAAATTCCTGGGGAGAAGAAGATGATTAAGAGGCAGAGAGAGAAGAAGGGCAATAACTCCTAGACACTATCAAGAGAAACAATTTCGCAATACTTTTACCTACCAATCAAGAGCGCAGCCAAAGAACTGAATATTGGCATAACCCGTCTCAAGAAAAGATGTAGGGAGTTAGGAATTCGTTGATGGCCTCACAGGAAATTGGTGAGCTTGGAGACCATAATCAAGAATGTTCAGGTTCTCTCTCATACATACTTATAATTTGCAAGTATGAAACTATGAAAGATTTATAAGTAAATAACCGATGATATCACTTCGATTTATAGGAGATGCAAAATAAAGAAGAAGGAGGACATATGGCTGAGAAGATGTTGAAAGAAGCCATTGCGATACTGGAATGTGAAAAACAGTTGGTGGAAGAAAGTCCTAATACGCAGTTAGAGGACCAAACACAGAAATTGAGACAAGCATGCTTCAAGGCCAAATATAATAAGAAATTTAATTATAATAAACTTAAGGAGATCATAAAATCTCAAGACTCATTTCGCAGTAATTTTATGGCTAATTCTGCTGCTAGTCTCGATGCTGGCTCAAAGGGGAAAGAAAAAGAGGAGGCTGTCGAAAAAGAGGAGCTGAAGTCCATAATTACTAATTGTTTGTCTTCCTGTAATGTAAATATTGAAAAAGAACAATTACAAACCTTCATCTTTCATTTGTCAGCTCAATTACAAAAGAGCAACTATAAGCATGTATCCTCAAGTTCATATGAACACTAGTGATATGAATAAAAGATGTGATGCTTATTATTAATGGAAATATCTTTTTCCCTTATTATCTTTTCTGTTCCACTTCGGTGGCGGTATTTCTCCGTGATAAGGGAAATATCGAGTGTGTCCATGACCATAACCACGGCCACTGTCACAACTACGACTATAACGATGGCTTCTACTGGAGCCAACAGCATTCACTTCTGGGAGTGCTGTTGAGCCAGTTTATCTGGCTTCATGATTTCTCAATAATAACTCATGTTAAAGCTGTCAATTTTGGATACCTTTTTCTCGATATTGTTACTGTAGGACATGAAAAGTGGAGAATGTCTTCTCCAATATAACTTCATCAGTAACTTTTTCTCCGTAAAATTTTTAACTAAGATGTAGTTTTATAAAATAAAAGAATCAAATTTATGAATATATTGACAATTTATATGCATTAATAAAGATAATTCTTATTTAATTTTGTATGATTTACAGTAATTATTATTTATATATGTGCATGTATATAGAAAAATATAAATATGATGGAAACACGTCCTACACATATACATGACGCCTACGTATTTATATTGTCATTCAAATAAAACTAATAACTTTTACATTATGATAAATCAAAACAAATAAAAGTTGTGTTTAATTTTTTTTAAATCAAGACAAATAAGGTCTAAAAATGAGAGTGAGAATGAGAAGAGAGGAATGTCGTTGGTATTGGGGGCATGAAGGAATGATTGAGTGAAAACTTGTGGTCCTAAGGGTTTCTTTTGAAAACTTTAGGGACTTAGATATAATTATCTAAATGAATTAAGTTAAAATAATATAAAGATTAAAATGATTATTTTAAAAGTTTGTTTATTTATTTTTACACTTGGCTCGTTATTTTTCAGAAGATATTTAAAATATGTTGTGCTTAAAAAAATTTATGCTCGTAAGGGTTTCTTTTTTAAAAACTTTAGAGACTTAAATATAATTATCCAAATGAGCTAAGTTAAAAAATATAGGAATTCAAGTAATGACTAAATGCATTAATAATTAACTAATATATGACCTTAAGTCTCAATATACATTCATATATAACTTGAAAATTTATAAATTTTATCTATAGTAATTATAATTTATATATGTGCATGTATACATAAAAACAAAATGTGATATAGTAATTAAAAGTATGGGATAAAAATAATAACTTTACTAAGTATTTCTACTTTTTATATTGAAAACTTTTTATTTTTATAATATTTGTTGTATATGATATAAATTTAAAAGTTTATCAATTTAAATATAAAATAAAAGAATCAAATTTACGAATATATTGACAATTTATATGCATTAATAAAGATAATTATTATTTAATTTTGTATGATTTACAGTAATTACTATTTATACATGTGCATGTATATAGAAAAATATAAATATGATGGAAACACATCATACACATATACATGACGCTTACGTATTTATATTGTCATACAAATAAAAGTAATAACTTTTACATTATGATAAAAAGAATAACAATTATATCTATTAATAAAATTATGTGTACAAATATAATATAATTTTTTGATTGTTAACTTTAAAACACCTAATTGATAAATTATTTAATGTCTATTTAGTTATGAATATTTACATAATTAAAAAATTATGAATTGAGTCTTCTAAATTCAAAAGTATTTATTATATTAAAAAAATTATAACTAAGATATTTGTTGTAAACTAAAGGTATGAAAAATTTGCTTACTTTTATTATTAATTAAAAAATAAAATTTATATCATTTAGGAGTATGTGTACGTAATAATTATATACTCTGATAAATAGAAGCAAATTAAAAATGAAAAAAAAACAAAAGTGATAAAAAATTTTACTTTATTTATTTATTTAAATCAAAATTTACAAGTTTTAAAAGTGTATTTCATATAATTGTAATATTTTGCAAGATGCAAATAAATATAATACGTGCTACCAATTTTGAACAAACAATGACGTAGCATAGTGGTTGGAACACTGCGCCTCCACAATGGAGACGCAGGTTCGACTCCTGGTGGCGCCACATGTGCAGCGATGTGGCACCATGTGGCGCCATGTGTAGCCACGTGGTGAACCATTCTGCCACGTGGCATATTTTAAATTTTTTTAAAAAAATTAAAAATAAAATACTAACCCATTACCAACTGTATATATTACCAACTAATACATTTCGATTAATAATCGGTTGGTAAAATTTTTAAATTAAAATACCAACCGATTACCAATTGACTAGGTTTACCAACCGACACATTTCGGTTAGTAGTTGGTCGGTAAAATTTTTAAATTAAAATATTAACCGATTACCAATTGAATATAGTACCAACTGATACATTTCGTTAGTAATCGATCAATACAATTTTTAAATTAAATTACCAACAAAAATACTAACCGATTACCAACTGAATATATTACCAACCGATACATTTTGGTTAATAATCGGTTGGTAAACTTTTAAAATTAAAAATCTAATTGATTACCAACTGAATATATTACCAGCTGATATATTTCAGTTAGTAATCGGTCGGTAAAAATTTTAAATTAAAATACCAACCGATTACCAATCGATTACCAACTGAATATATTACTAACCGTTATATTTCAGTTAGTAATCGATCGGTAAAATTTTTAAATTAAAATATCAACCGATTACTAATTCAATATATTACCAACCAATTGTTATCGATTAGTAATCAGTTGGTAAATATTTTCCCACCAAATTACCAATTGATTACCAACTAAATATATTTCCAACTGATATATTTCGGTTGGTAACCAGTTGGTAAAATTTTTTTCATTAAATTACCAACTGATTACCAACTAATAATGTACCAACTGAGTGTTACCAGTTGGTATTCGATTGGTATATATTTTCCTGTCAAATTACCAACCGATTACCAACTAACTATTTACCAACTGATTATGTTTGTTGGTAAGTGGTTGGAAATGTTTTAAAATTTTCCAATTTTCATTTCAGTTGGTAATTACCGACAGACGTGGTCAATTGGTAATAGTTAGTTGGTATATTGCATTTTTCTAGTTGGTATAATGCTAGATACTTGGAGGATGATCAAAGTACTTCTGCTAAAGGTTCAACAAGGTTGGAACTCGATGAGAAGTTATCTTCGGAATCAACTTCTTCAAACTCGATTATGGAACAAGAAGAGGCACAATCTCAAGAACCTGTACAAACGGAGTTTCATCGTAGTGGGAGGGTATCTAGAGTTCCAGAAAGATGGACAGGAGAAGCTTTCGAGTTGGTCTCTGACCATCAGGAACAAGATCCCACTAGACACAAGGAGGCTATTGCTTATGCTGATGCAAATCTATGACATAAAGTAATGAAAGTCGATATTGAGTCTATGTACTTTAATCAGGTTTGGGATTTTGTAGCTTCACCTGAAAGGATAAAACCCATTGGGTATAAGTGGCTATATAAGAGGAAGAGGGGAGCGGATGAGAAGGTGGAAACCTTCAAAGTTAGGCTTGTAGGGAAATGGTATACTCAGAAAGAGGGAATCGATTATGATAAAATATTTTCCCCAGTAGCAATGCTTAAGTCCATCTGTTTCCTCCTTGCCATTGCATGTCATTTCAACTATGAGATATGACAAATGGATGTCAAGACGGCATTTCTTAATGGCCATCCTAACAAAGATATTTATATGTTTCAACCGGAAGGTTTTATTGTTAAAGGCCAGGAACATATAGTTTGCAAGCTTAAGAAGTCCATTTATGGACTTAAGCAGGCATCTAGAATATGGAACATTCGTTTTGATGAGACCATAAAAAGACTTATGATTTCATTCAAAACGAAGATGAACCATGCGTGTACACGAAATTGGAAGGCATAAATGTGGTTTTTCTTTTCCTATATATGGATGACATTCTACTCATTGGGAATGATGTAGGAACATTGTCATCTACTAAGATTTAGCTGTCTAATCAATTTAGTATGAAGGACTTAGGAGAAGCCAGTTACATTCTCGCGATTAAACTTCTTAGAAATAGGAAGTAGAGAATGTTAGGATTATTCCAAACAACATACATTGACAAGATGCTGGCCAAGTTTAGTATAGACTCATGCAAGGGAGCTCTAATCTCTTTCAGACATGGGTTGTCTTTTTGTTCTAAGGACTATTCTAAGTCTCGAGAGGAAAAAGACAGAATGAGTAGGGTTCCCTACGCTTTGGCTGTGGGAAGTCTCATGTACGTCATGTTGTGCACTAGGCCAGATATCTGCTTTGTCGTAGGCTTAGTTAGTAGATATCAGTCAAACCCTGGGGAGGTTCATTGATAAGCTGTAAAATATATTCTTAAGTACCTTAATGGTACGAAAGATTATATGTTAGCTTACATGGCTGATGACTTGGTTCCTACTAGATACACAGACTCAGATTTCTAGGCAGATAAGGATGAGAGAAAATCCACAAGTGGATATGTCATCACCTTGTCTGGAGGAGTTGTTTCATAGAGGGGTATCAAGAAATCTTGTATTGTTGACCCAACCATGGAAGCGGAGTATGTGGCTACTTCGGAAACATCCAAGGAAGCAGTCTGGCTCCAGAAGTTCCTTTTAGAACTTGGAGTTGTGCCACACATGGACAGACCGATTGTAGTGTATTGCGACAACTCTGGAGCAGTTTCGCAATCCAAAAAACCTAGAAACCACAAGAAAGGGGAAGCACATCCAGAGGAAGTATCACCTGATCCGAGATTTTATTCAGAGATAGAAAATCGTACTGGAACAGATAGCCTCGGAGAACAACCTAGCAGATCCCTTTACTATGCCTTTGGTTGAGAGAATCTTCAAGAGACACTTAGACGCCATAGGAGTGGGCACCTATGGACTTTCTTAGTTTTAGAATGCAAGTGGGAGATTGTTGGAATATATGCTTTCTAGACTAATTTTATCTGATATAATTATTGAATTTATTAATAAAAGAATTTATTCTCAAAATTTATTTGTGAATTTACATTTTATTTATGCACGTTTTTCGTTTAAAAATGACCCATTGTGTTTAAGTAAGTGATCCATGTGAATGGTGGTCTTTCACATTAAGGTATAGATCACGGGTTACTTAACACATAAATATTTATTTTTAACCGATTGATGAGAATAGAAATCTCATCATGTTTATGTTATTTTGTTATGAATTTTAAATGGGGAATGACTTACCTTTAGCCAGTGAGTGATCCACTCACTTCATAGCAGGAGCATATTTCGAATATGTAGAACAAGACCTATACTAGTGGTTTCTAAAAGTACTATTTTGAAGAAACCCAAACTATTACTGTTACAGCATGGACTAATACTCTACCGCTTGAATATGAGTTGGTGGTCTGACGAAACTGAAAGCATGTACTTTGATATGTTGTAGTTGAGGTTCTTTCATAGAGCTAATATACTTGTATTTGGGTATATGTGACTAGTTAGTTAAGACAGACTTGTACAAGATAGTTTCTGCGTTATATCAACCTTTGTAACTGTTCAAATTATCTAATTATCCAGGGCCCTGGAGAACATGACTTGGATATTTACTTTAGGGTAGCTCCCTTGGAAAGTGAAAACATTCCAGGAATCGTGGATCATTAGATTAGAAGTCTAAGGATGATAGATGTCTATTAGAGAGGTGTTAGTACACTCCTCTTCTCTAAATGCACGGCGATGCATAGAGATGTATTTTAGTTATTACACTTGTAAGTCGAAGACTTTGCTAACGCAATATTATCTTTGGAGTCAATATTTTCTTATGGTGATATTAGGAAATATTTAAAATGAAAAATATAGCTATTTATACAGTAGGGGTATTTTGGTCATTTTAGTAGCCAAGGCGATGTGTCTTTTGATCCCCGAAATTACCATTAAGTCCTGACAGATTTGGGTTAAAGAATTGATCTTGATAATTATGGGTTTTATTTTATTTTATTTAAGTAGTCTAATTTATTTTTGGATTAGAATAAAATAAAAGGCTCGAGAGAGAGTGTATATTTTATCTAACTTAATTGGTTAATTAATTATTTAGGGCACAAGACCCAAATTGAATAATTAGAAAATTAATCTAGATATAAACTAGATAAAAGGCCTAATATTTTATATTGGTCTATTTGGGCTTGTTAATTATTTATTGGGCTGTTTAATGAAGCCTAGAAAATAAATAATTGAGATTTATTATTTATGGGTATTCAAACCCAAGAGTAAATAATTTTATCTGACCCAATGAATAAAACCAAGGGTAAAATAAAATTTTTAAAAAATAATAATTAATTATTAAAATAAATAAATAATAAATAAAAATAATATGGGATGGATCCCGTGTTGTTTTGCGTGAAGGATAACAGAAAGCATGCCTACTTTCTGTTTTCATGCTATTAGCCTCTCTCTCTCGATGAAGGATTGAAATGAAAAGGAAATCAAGCAAAGAAAAGGACTGCTTTTCATTTTGATAAAAAACCCATTTGATAGTGGCTACGACTGTGAAGCATTCACAGAAGCAAAAAACATCACAAACCCACTTCTTTGAGCTTTCACTGACAGAGGAAAGGGCATCATTTCAGAAGTTCAAAAGCTTCACGTGAATGAGACGAAGTCGATGTTTACAAGGACGTGATCCAATAGCTTCAAGCATCTTGTACAAACATCTTCTTCAGTGCCGAAAAGGTCTTTCAAACACAGAGGTAAATTTTTTCGTTCTATAAGTATACTTTCGGTTTGATATTTTTTGCCATTTTCAACCTTCAAATCCTATATGATTTTAGAATTAGTTCAGTATTACCTTACTTTTTGAGACGTACTCACTCCTGGAACTTACCGTTACTTTAAAAGAACTATAGACTCTTTAAAAACAATAGAAGATTGAAAGTATATCTTGATATTTTAGAATACAATATTCGACAAATCTTGCACTACAAACCTTGGTCTTATTTGTTACATATTAACCAAGCCAAAAAAGACCTCATCTAGCAACAAATATTTGAACTTCAAACAAATATTTAATTTAGAACCCTTTTGGACATAAGGTAAAAAAAAAAAAAAAGGGTTCGTGTGACCCCACGTTAGCTAGTTTTCTTTCATTTTTAGTACTTGCTATTTTTATTTTCCCATCTCACATATCCTTGTGTGTATACATATTAGTTAGTTATATATATATAAATTTTGTACCTTTGTCATTTTTATGACACCATTTGTCTATTTTCTTTTGTCATCTTTCTTTTTCCATTTTCTTCCTTTTTTGCTAGAGAATTTTGCTCAAGTCTTGCATATATAACTTCTTTATCTATCTTTTGTATATATAGCTTCTATATATCTTTTTTGTTTCTTGCTATTTTATTCACCTAACTTTTGTACCTTCTAGCTTACACTTATTTGTTCTCTAGTTCTTGTACTTCTTCTTTCTTTTTTCATTTCTTCGTAGCCTAGTTTGCTTCCTTTCTTACACACACATATATATAGTGAGCAATATGTTGCTTCTCTTTATATATATATATATATATATATATATATATATTCAAATAAGGGAGAAGATATAATTGTATTCGAATACAAATGAATCGAGTATCAATTTTTTGAGATCGAGTTCGAACATAATTGAACAATGTTCAAGTTTATTCGATTATTATTTAATAATGTTCAAGTTCTTCGAATTCGTTTATTTTATGTTTTTCATAAAATATAAATAATATAATATAAATAATATAATTAGGGTCCTAACTAATCTTTAAAAATATAAATAAATATATGAATAAACTTTAGTATTATAAAATATAAATACATATAATAAATATAGTATAATTAATTTTCAAAAATATATAATATATTTGCGAACGTTCAAATCACGAACATGCTTGAATTCCTTTGTTTATTAATCGAACTTAATATTTCGTTCGACATTGTTCGTTTATTAATTGAATGAACTTTATTTGAACATGAACAAGCTCGAACGAGCTTTCATTCGTGAATATTCAGTTCGTTTATAGAGAAAAAAGAAGAAAGAGAATTATTCATTTACTATATTTTTATTTTTTATTCTTTTTCTTAATAAATTTGTAAAGTTCAGTCTCATTAAGGGAAACGAAATAAGAGGAAAGGAAAGGAGACAAAGGGATTGAGTTTTAGGCGTTTAAATTAGCTTTTTATAAAGGAAAATTATAGGAATGGGAGAGAAATAGAGGAATAAGATTCAGTATAAAAAGTTTCAAGCTCTTTTCAATTTAAAATTGGAGGGAACAGAAGGAGAGAAAACTTAAATATCTAGTGAATATTTAGTAAACAGACTAAAATATTATTAATAAATTAAATATTATTATTATATTAAATTAATAGATAAAAATGTAAACTCAAATATTATCCATTCATTTTTTTTTCCTTTTCTTCCCTTTCTCGAAATGTTATATTTAATCTTTTTCTTTTTTCCTCTATATCTAACCAAATAATTTTTAGAAGGGGAGGGGGAGAAGATTAGGAGTTGAGAAGGAGATAGGAGAAAAGGATGAAATATAGTCTAGTGTCGAAGTCAAGACCTACATCTTTAGTAATAAACCTCACTATAGAAAAAGTGTCCTTTAGTGACAATATAATGTTGTCACTAAATGCAAAAATGTTATCACTCAAGAACTTTAGTGACGAAAAATTTGTTGTCACTTGAATGTTACTAAATCTATGTCGCTAAAGGTATAGAGTAATAACAACTTATTCTTATTACTGAAGCTTAACTTTTAGTGACAAAATTTCATTGTCACTAATGTAATCAACCAATAGTGACAACATTTCTCATCACTAATTCATTAT
>JANUWF010002040.1:0-47500 GCA_026120185.1 Voacanga thouarsii | reverse complement strand
TTTTTCGTTTCCTCTCTCCATCTCTTACACACTCTATCTCTCTCTCTCCCTTTCCATTTCTCTCTCTCTCTCTCTCCTTATTCTCTTTATATATATATATATATATATATATATATATCTTTCTCTTCTACCCTTCTTCCTCTCTCTCCCATTCTCTCACCCATTTTTCCTCCCTTTCTCACCCTCTCAATCTCTCTTTCTTCATTTTTCTCATTCTTCTTCTTCCTATTTTTCTTTTTCTCCTTTTATCTCTCTTTCCCTTTGTTTTAGTTCTCTTTCTCTCCATATATCTATCTTTTTCTTTTTCTCTCTCCCCATTTTTTCTCTCTCGTTCTCTCTCTCTCTCTCTCTCTCTCTCTCTCTCTCTCCCCCTGTCTCTTCTCATTCTCTTTATATATATATATATATATCTGCTATATATATATATATATATATATCTTCTACCTTTCTCCCGCCCCCTCTCTCCCATTCTCTCACTCATTTTCTCCTCTTTTTCTCACCCTCTCGATCTCTCTTTCTCCTTTTTTCTCATTCTCCCTCTCCCTCTTTTTCTTTTCCTCCTTTTATCTCTCTTCCCCTTTATTTTAGTACTTTTTCTTTTCATATATCTCTTTTTTCTTTCTTTTTCTTTTTCTCTCTACCTCTCTTACACACTCTATCTCTCTCTCTCTCTCTCCCTTTCTCTCTCCTTTTGTCTCTCTCTCACTCTCTCCCCCTATATATATACATGTCTACATTTATTTATATCACCCCTCTAATCTCTATATAAGTAAAATTATATAAATTAAAATGCACATAATAGTATTTCTAATAAAAAAACCCACGCATACACAATAGTGATAATATTTTTCGCCACTAAATTCACATAAATAGTGATAAGAAAAATGTTGTCACTATAAGTACACTATTTAGTGACAAGAAAATTGTTGTCACTATATGTGCACTATTTAGTGACAAAGTTTCTTTTTAATGACAATAATTTTGGATTTGTCACTAAAGAGATTTCCCGCTTTCAAATGAGATTGGCGGGAAAGCCTTTAGTGACAAAAAACAATGACAACATTTTCTCTTGTCACTAAAAGTTATCATTTAGTGACAACCTTTTTGGTTGTCACTAAAAGTTTGACCTTTACTGACAACTTAAAATGTTATCACTAATTCTACTATTTAGTGACAATAATTTTGTTGTCACTAATATTTCTTGTCACTAAAGCCTATTTCTCCCGTAGTGCCTCCTACCACTAAAATAAGTTGCTACACCAAACATCATAACTTTTCATTTTCTTTGCTCTCCTTTCTATCTTAGTCCTCTTATCTCCTTTCCTTTCTTCTCTTTCAATCCAAACCTACCTACCTACCTACCTACCTACCTACCTACCTATATATATATATATATATATATATATATATATAGTTGTGGAAGGCTTCTGTTTTGACAAGTGGCAATGTCCATTTATGACATGTGGCGTGTTGAATTTAAATGAAGGTTTTTTTTTTTTAAAAGGAAATCTCAAGATTTTTTATTTTAAATATTAGCATTATATTAATTCAATAAATTTAGATAGAGCTTATCTGAATATGAACTGTTTTTTTATTTTAAATATCAAGATTCTCTGAATTCAATTAATTTAGATAGATCTTATCTAAATACGAACCATTTTTTTTTTAATACCAAAGTTCTCTGAATTCAATTAAGTCAGATAGATCTTATCTGAATATGAACCATTTTCACCATTGGAGGAGATTTCTCAAATTGGGATAGTCAAGAAAATGGATTGAGCATGACACAAGGGAAGATGAGGATTTTGGTCATGGGGAAGATATGGTTTAGCCAAGAAAGAAAAGGCATAGGGTGTTCAAGAAGGATAAGATGAGTTTGGTCCTTTCAATTCCATCACCATGCATGCAATAATTGATTATTGATCTTGATCTTTTAATCATTCAAAACTTTGATTTTTCCTTTTTTTTTTTTGTTTGATTAATGATGATTTACTTATTAGAAACAATTTATGAAGAAATGTGCAATCTGGATAGAATTTGGCAGATTATTGGCGGCTTGATCATGTGGAAAGATGTTGCAAAATCAAGCCTTTGGTTTGGTTATGGTTGAATTTTCTTTCTATCTTCTTGCTTTACAAGGGGGATTAACTTTAGGTATGTTCTACTATAATATCCTATTTTATGAAAGATTCTTTATGTTGGAGTTTATGTTATAAATTTTCCAATTTATTTGTGCAACATTTTCTCGGTCATGTCTCAGCTAGGGCTCCATTTAGTTCATTTTAGGTAGGACAATGTTGTCTTAATTGCCATTATTGCTTCAAATATCTTCTTCTATTTTATGAGCTGAGTTAATTTAGATGATTTCATAGGGATTTGTCTACAAATAAGAATTTAAGCTGAAAGAAGATGACATAATTTCAAAGGTAAGGGAACTGTTTTCAGGAGAACCAGCAATGTCCCTTAAGATATTTGAATGATCATAGAGCCACTTTGATCATTTTAAATGTTTAAGATTGTTGAAATTTGTTATCCTTATATAATCGATAGTATGTAACTGCAATACATGCCTTCATTCATATTTTGGTTAGAAGGGTGAAAGCACCTTTTATCTCAGGAGGTTCTCAAGTGAGGGAGGGAGTTGTTGAGAGCAACCTTTAGAGAAGCTTTTGTTATTGGCAATTAATACTTTTTGATTCCCTGAGTATCATCTATGACCTAGAAATTAGTTTGTATTTGGGCCATTTGCAAGTGGGCTGACATGATAAATAGGGACTAAAAATAAAGTAACTGAATTACATATTACTAGGTGTAGTTTAATATACTGTGTAACCGTAGGTTTCCTAGTTCCACACAAATGTAGGCATTGTCCTCTCCAGTCTTGATAGTAGGATTCTTGACTCATTCTGCTCTGCTCCGTACTGCTACTAGGACTACCGTGTCATTATACTCACTAAGGATTCAGGAAGAGAAGGGCCACCAAATTTTTTGGTTTAGTTGCACGCTTAGATAGAGAGGAAGATGACTGAGGAGTAAAATGCATTTGTTTGATTCCTTGCCTAAATCGTGTGGCTGAATTCATAGTGCCGTCACCATCATTTTCGATTCTAATTGATGCTATTGGCCCAGGTTTCACAAGCCTCCATATAAGATAGCTAGCTACCTGGTTGGTTCCTATCTGCTATTGGGATTTTCACTTCCTGTTGTCAAGGGACAGTACCGTTTCCTCTGATAACATGAGGCACATGTTTCCTTAATGTTTAGTTCGACTTTAGGGTATAGTTTAATTTACTGTATTCTTATAAAATTAAACAGTTGTGCACTAAATTACGTATGACTAGGTATAGTTTATCTAAATTAATTAAATTTTTAGGCTATGTTCAAAATGTAATAAACTTAATAACCTGTCGTGTAAGCACGAGCATTTACTTAGTAGGGCCCAAAAGTGGAGTCAATCTTTTTCATTAATGTCTTTGACTTGTTTTCTTTCTCGCAGTCCCTCTAATCTAGGAAGCAAAGAAGAATGCTAGTATAGAGCAGAGATATCAAAATGGATAGGCAATTGAATTTGGATAGAATTCAATGTAGTCTAATCTATTTATATCCATAGACCGTTTATTTATATTAATCACTTATAAATTTTTATTTAATAAAAAATATTTTATTTAATCACACGTAAATCAAATAAATAAATAATTTATTTTATTATCTTACTTTTTACTAATTAAAAAAATTGGTACCGAAATATATATGTTAGTGAGATTCAGTCATTGTGAAAATCATATGAATTTTTTATATTTAAATGGATTAAATAAATATGCATTTAAATCCACTAAATTTCTTGAATTTAGATTGACATCAATCTATGAACTTAATTTTAATCATCTGTATCTAAACTTGGATATTCATTAGATTCTCATCTAATTTATCATCACTAATATTGAGGGGGAGAGGGGACCTTTTCTAACATTTCACCTAACGAAATGATATATTCATTAAAAAAAAAAATACTAAACAAATGATATATAGGTCAACATGTATTTTCCTTTTTTTTTTTATATCTTACGTCAATCCTTCGAGTGATACATTACTTAATGCTTATTCAAGTTTAGACAAAATATATCATACCCCATTAAATAAATGAAAGTAAGGCTCAAATTCAAATAAGAGACCGTTCTAAAGAAATTAAAAATTTGTCAAGTTTAGAATTATTTTTTTAGGCAAATTTAATTTTTATTTTTGAAACTTTACAAAAAAAAATATATATATAACTTAATCGATACACGTGAATTTTAATATTCAATTTGATTCGTTTACACTTTTTCATTAGCTTGATGGCAATAAGTGTAGGAGTGCACATTGGCCGAAGGTAGGAGTTGATCCTTTCTTCTCTCAAAAGTTTTTTTGTTTCACCATTTCACAAGACGATTTCTACCCCAGTGAAAATAAATTGATTCTCTTGTTCATTTTTTAATTATTTTTGTTAATCTTATTTGAAGGAAGATGAATTTGAGAAGATTCCTTAAGGAGGAAAACAGTAAGTTAAGAGTTTATACCTATGTGTTTTTGGCAAAAAATATAATAATAGAAAGAGAGATATGTTTTCTTCTATTTTAGATAGGAGGAAAAAAAAAAAAGGACAGGGGGGTTTTGGGGGGGGGGGGGGCGCAAAAGACTGGCATTACATTGTGTGAGCATCAGAAGACATTTTGGTAAAAATGGTTTTACAATTTAGCCCCCAAAAAATTAATTTTACCAAGTAAAAGAGTTAACATCGCATGAACACTATATTGAAAGTCATACTCAAATAACCAGATTCAATCAACGGTAGTAATTGAACCTAAAACCACATCTTTCATTGGATTTCACCAATAAGAAAAGTAATCAACAGCCATTTATCTAAACTACCAAAATGCAGAATTACATTGTAGCTCAGAGATCGTATTAGGACAGGAGTCCTCCTTAGAATCTATGGTGAGATGCTATCATTTCCCATCTCAAATTGATGCCTATTACAATCAATTACCGCAATACATGAAATGAAATCAAGAAAACATCCACCAACACATTCAACAAGTTCCTAATCAGAGCACAAAATCAAGGAAAGCATGGCAAAAGCACAGAATCACAATACACTGGATTATAGGAAGTTCATCGGATTCAACCCAAATTCAAGGAACTCAAGGACAAGGAAGCTAGATCCTCCATAGAGAGATCTTCATCTTGGAAGCCCAAATTACTTTTGTCCTGTTCCTGAACCTGTTCCATTCCATTGATGTAAACCAAGCTCTCTGTGTATCTGACTGCTTCATATGAAGTCTTCTGAGCTTCAGGAATGATGAACTCTTTGATATCATTAGTGGCAGGGTCATACAAGAACAGCTTCCACTCTGGGGTCTGCCAAAATCACCCCATCTTTAGAGCAATGGATATGTCTCTCCATCTTCGTAGCAATTGGCCCATGAGTAGATTTCTATTTCCAAGATGCCTCACTCTCATCATACACAAGAACATCAATATAATCATTCAATTCTTCGCTACGATAGTGCAAAAGCGAAGCTAGAGAACCATTGCATTCCGCAAACCGTGCACTCGTCCCTTCACTGTGAGGAAATTCCGGCATTGGAACATGCTTAAACTGCTCAGTCCGCACATCATACCACAGTAAAACCTCAAGAAACTCGCGGTCCATCTTCGATTCAGATATAACTGCAGTCGAATAAGGCAACCCATTCACAATCGCGTTATTCCTAGTCGCAGCTACTTTGAACGGAAAAGCAAGTTCAATTCTCCTCCAAGAATCCAATTTAGCTGAATGAACCTGAACCGCAGACCTTATAAATTGCTTGGGACTCTTGCCCAATGTTTTCAGAATCGGACCGATTATTGAATCGAAAAGTTTATTAATTCACGATTTAATGATTCAATCATAATTGGACTATAATTAAACTGATAATATTATAATTTAAAAATTAAAAATATAATTATTTTAAAAATAAAATTTATCAATAGTAATTTAAGTGCATAATGATATAAACATTCAAATACATGATTAAAAGTAGTCATTCTTAATTTATTACAAACACACAATTTTAAACCCATATTAAGTTATTACTTAAGGGTACAAATCCTCAAATTCCTCTAGGCCAACTTTCATGATCAAAATCCTCGTTGTTGGATGCTCTATTTGTGCTTGCAACTCCAACATCAATATCAAATAGTTGTGACTTAAAAGCAAATTAATCCATTCTTGAAAGATCAATGTAATCACTAATATCTTTCACCACAAAATTATCACCATCATTGTCATCTACAAACAATTTAAGCAGATATATAAGAGTAAAAAATATAATACTAGTATATTATAAGCAATTTTGATCAATATTAGAAAAAAAAAAATTTAACATTCTCTTCCATGATGACGTTGCATTTGTAACCTTGGTTTCTCAAGCTCTTCATATAATATTTGCTCTACTTCTTCAAAAATGTTACTTGAAGGCTCATCTTCCACGTCCTCAAGAATCCAATAGTCCATAGTATTTATACTTTCATAATCAATTAGATCAAAACTCTTCTCCTTAGACAACAATCTATTATCAAATCAAAAGTTATATGTTATACTTGTATCAAACAAACATTCAAAAGAATAATCAATATTTTCAAAAAAGAAATTTACCTATTTTTCAACTTCAAGTTGTGATGAATAAAGACAAGGTCACTAAGTCTTTGATGTTCCAATCTATTTCTCTTTTTAGTGTGTATCATTTCAAACACACTCCAATTTCTTTCACGTCCATATGAACTACTTGTTTGCCTGAAAATACGAATTGCCAACTTCTTTAAATTTGGTGCTCCATAACCAAATATTTTCCACCACCCATCTATTAAAAAGAAATAAAATTAACAATTGAATTAACAATAATGAAATAAAATGATATAATAAAAATTTAATAACTAAAATAAAAAATAAAAGTGAAAGAAATAATATTACCAGGTGAAAAAAGTTGTTTATGTCTATTTTGCAGTATCAGAACAAAAACTACTTGATTGGTCTATGAATAGAATACTCTCTTGTAGTATTTTACTCCAACCCTCCTTGGTCTTTTTAGTAACAGCTTCAATAAGGCCATCCATGACATAAAGTTTATCACAAAAGCTTTCTCGGTCATATTGAAAGGCAGGGTTCAACCAATTAATATGTAGTAGCATGTATACTTTTCTTCAAATGCATATCCCATCTTCTTTTAATGATATCAGTATACATCTTGTAATTCATTTTCCTTTGATTGAATAGCATTTTGATTGCCTTACGTGCCCTATACATGCCATCAAATACATAACCTGAAGATGGATTTTTATCACCATCCACAATGCGCAACAAACGCATCAAAAACTCTACTACTTTAACAATAACATGGCAATTATTCCAAAACTTGTTATCCAAAATGATTGCAACCACTTCCTTTGTTTTATTTTCTCTATAAAGCTTAGAATCACAAAACTCCTTACAAGTCATCAAAGCCCTCAAGTCATGCATATGCTGATATACATTATTAAGAGTAATAAAAGTGGTAGCAAACCTAGTAGCATCTGAACGAATGATTTCAATCCAATCTTTTCTTTTTCTCAACCAACTCAACCAAAAACCATGATTTTACACAAATTTAGTCCAACCATCACCCATTATAGTGCAACCAAGTTTTTCCCACTCATTTTTCATAGAATCAACAAATAACTATTCTTCTTTTTTTGCATTATTCAACAAAGAAACCTGCAATTGATGATAAGAGAGAACTTTAAACCCTGGCCCTATAGTACATGCAGCATCAAACATCCATTGGAAGTAGATAGAATTCACAGCATTAATGGGCAAACAAGCATCATAGAAAAATTTTGCAACTTCCATATGTGATCTATGTACCGCCTCTTTATTTGCAAGCACACTTTTTAAAGTTGGTTGAGAGCTAGAAGTTGTTCTTAGTGCAAAATAATCATTTTATCTGTCATAAATTCCTTCATTTTCCTATTTGAGATGCATTAAGTTTCAAGTGGTCACGAGGTCTAGTATCATTTGGATGAGGTATTTCTTGAACATCTTCATCACCTTCAAAGTTTGCTACACTAGATCCATAAGGGTTTTCAAAATCAAAGTTTTCTTAAGTCTTTCTCTCTCTCTCTCTCTCTCTCTCTCTCTCTCTCTCTCTCTCTCTCTCTCTCTCTCTCTCTCTTCCTAAAAATGCCATCAAGAGAATTTTCCATTTAAAATTTCATATCATGTGGAACACGAGGGCAAGGCCTAACTTGTCCCTTTTTTTCAGCTAAATATTGTTTCATTCTATATATTCCGCCACCTTTTCCACTAAAACCACAATACAAACATGTCAACACATTCTTTCCCTCAATGACCTTTTGAATTACATGATTCCAAGCAATGTCAGACTTACTTCTCCCAAATGAACTGTTATCTGATGGAGCAGCTGATTGAGGAGTTGAATTACCTTTTGAAGAATCCATTTCCATTAAGTCAATCCTCTAAAAGAAACAAAACTAATCTAGCTCAATGTCCCAAGGACAGAAAAAATGCATTAAAAATCAAGCATTAATGAAATAAGAGTAGGTTAGATTGCATGAAAATTTATAAATCATATAATCATGACTCTTGCCAACTATATAATGTTTCTTGCAAACCTAACCTGACAATTTTCCCACTACCACAAACTTCTAATTCACTACACTAGAATGGGAGAAAAATGAGCAACTAAAGAATTGAATGATAGAGTTTGCTTAGCAACATATAGTGCAAATGGATAGAGAGAGACTCCACATACAATTTTAGAAGATAGCATACCACAAGTAACGACTAGCAACAAATGGAGTTATCACATCCCAGATTAGGTACAGATAATGCTAGTTGCAAAGAACCTAACCACCAGAACGGAATTCTAAAAGGTATTCTAAAAGTTAATATGACAAAAATGATGAAACCAGAAGCATGTTTACAGAACAAAATGAAAACAGAGTATCGTATGGAAGCTGTTTACCTCTGCATTTCCTCACTGATCTAAGGGGTGTCGGCGCCTTTGTCTGAACCGGTTCTAGTTGAATGCTTGAAGCCACTGGTTCTTCCAAAGAAACCTCCAGTTTCACTCTTGCAAGTCGTCTGCTTCTTCTCATTTACGCGAAGCTTTTAAACTTTCGGAATATGGTTACTGCCTTCACAACCGCTGGTGAAAGCAATTATTGGATTAAAGAATGGCCTTGGTTCTTTTTTTTTTAATGCGAGAGAGAACCCGAGAGAGTGAAAACAAAAAACTTTTTCTTTTTGTTATCCTTACACACCAAACCATGCAGGATCCATGCATTATTTTTTTTTAATACCCTTAGTCTCATCCATTGGGTCAGATAAAATTATTTACTCTTGAGCTTGAACACCCATAAATAATAAGCCTCAATTATTTATTTTTTGGTCTTCATAAAATAGCCCAATAAATAATTAATAAGCCCAAAGAGACCAATACAAAATATCAGGCCTTTTATCTAGTTTATACCTAGGTTAATTTTCTAATTATTCAATTTGAGCCTTAGGCCTTGAATAATTAATTAACTAATTAAATTAGATAAAATATATACTCTCTCTTGGGCCTTTTATTTTATTATAGTCCAATAATAAATCAAACTACTTAAATAAAATAAAATCAATAATTATCAAGACTAATTCCTTAACCCAAATCTGTTAGGATTTAAGGGTTATTCTAGGGACCAAAAGACATATCGCCTTAGCTACTAAAATAACCAAAATACCCCTGCAATATAAATATCTGTATTTTATATTTTAAATATTTTCTAATATCACCATAAGGAAATATTTCCATCCTACAGGTGTAATGACTAAAATACCTCTCTACTCATCGTTGTACATTTAGAGAGGAAGAGTGTACTAACACCTCTTTAAAAGACATCTACTATCCTTAGACCTCTAGTCCAATGATCCACGACTTCAGGAATATTTTCGCTTTCCAAGGGAGCTACCCTAAAGCTAACATCAAAGTCATATTCCCCAAGACCCTGGATATTTAGATCATTCGAACAGTCACAAGAGGCGATATAGTATAGAAGCTATCTTGTATAAGTCTATTTTAACTAACTAGTCACTTATACCCAACATACAAGTATATTGGCTCTACGATAGAATCTCAACCACAGTACATGCTTCCAACTTCGTCAGACCACCAACTCAAACTCAAGCTGTAGAGTATTAGTTCAAGATGTAGCAGTAGCAATCTAGATTTCTACCAAATAGTATTTTAAGAAACCACTACTACAGGTCATATTCTATGTATTCGAAATGCGCACATGTTATGAAGTGAATGGACTACCCACTGGCTAAAGGTAAGCCATTCCCTTTTGGAATTCATAATACAATAACCTAAATATGATGAGATTCTCATTCTCACTAATTAGTTAAGAACAAACGTTTATGTGTTAAGTAACTTGTGATCCATACCTTACTGTGAAAGACCACCATTCACATGGATCACTTATTTAAACACAATGGGTCCTTTCTAAACGTAAATCGTGTACAAATAAAATATAAATTCACAAACAAATTTTAAAAATAAATCCTTTCATTCATAAGTTCGATAATTACATCAGAAATCTAGTCTAAAGGGCATACATTCCAATAATATCCCACTTGTACTATAAGATTAAGAAAGTCCGTAGGTGCTCACCCCTATGGTATCTAAGTGTCTTTTGACGACTCTCTCAGCCAAATGCTTGGTGAAGGGATCTACTAAGTTATTCTCCGAAACTATCTATTTCACCATGATTTCTCGTCTATGGATGAAATCTCGGATCAGGTGGTACTTCCTCTCAATGTGCTTCCCCTTCTTGTGGTTCCTGGGTTCTTTGGATTGCGAGACTGCTCCAATGTTGTCGCAATACACCACAATCAGTCTATCCATATGTGGCACGACTCTAAGTTCTGAAAGGAACTTCTGGAGCCAGACTGCTTCCTTGAATGCCTCCGAAGCTGCCACATACTAAGTTTTTATGGTTGAGTCAGCAATGCAAGATTGCTTGATACTCCTCCATGAAGCAGTTCCTTCAGACAAAGTAAAGACATATCCACTAGTGAATTTTTTCTCATTGTTATCTACTTGAAAGTCTGAGTCCGTGTATCCAGTAGGAACCAAGTCATCAGCCCGTATACCAGCATATAATTGTTAGTGTTGTGTCCTAGAGGTAATCACTTGTACGTTGTATATGACATATTTTTTTTTAATAAAATGCATTATTTATCTTACAGTCTCTTTTGTGTAAAATAATTGTTAGATAAAGTCTCTAGTACAACACTGTGTTAAGGAAATCGTGATAGAGATCATGATATGGGATTCCTACTACACTATATAGTGTTAGTGCTTAAATAGTCCTTAATTGTAGTATTAATGAGACATGATATCATTAATGCGTTAAGACTAGCATATGTTAGACTTTCTGATTTGATTAGGCAGTGGTTCTCATATCCATGAATATTGAGATACTCAAAGTTAACACATGGATGCTTGTTAATGGAATAAGTTCATTAGATGACCTAGCTTTGAGATAATCACATGGATAACTATTTAGTGTCAGTGATATAATCTCAATATAGTAAACGTGCAAATATCCTTAGATTTGAGATCTACAAGATACTTTGTTTGCTGAGCATTGTATTTTGATTCCAATCTCTAGAGCTCGATCGAAGGCCGCCTATGGGATGGATATTGGGTACATTGTGAGGTAAACGAAAGTAGTTGAGAGGGTCAATAAAAGATTCACCACTCCTAATAGTAGGGGCGAATATCTCACGGCCGCTTGGAGGAATTACTACTCGAGAAGTCCTTGGCCAAGGCGACTATGTATTGGAAACAGTTCCAATTGATACACATCTAGAGTAGTGGGTTTCTGGTACAAGTACTACTGTATTCGGGCTAGAATTAATATATATTCTCGATGGAGTTGGCACTAATTTCGTACTCCAAACCGAATGAAATATTGTTTGGTGAAAGGAATTAATTGCATGAAGTTTGTTATTGAAGTGTTCATGTCAAGCCACTTGACTTCCTAGACTCTTGGGTGGTCATGATGTGTTGCTAGATACCGCTCATGATTTGGAAATATAGGTTTATTAATTGATAAATTAATAAATCAATCCTAATTAGAATTAACAGGATCAGTTCTAATTAATTATGGATTATTAATCTTAAAGACGTTTGGATTAATTCATATTCGCTACCAATTGATTGGGAAACCTAATAGGTTACACACAATAGAGGATTATATACTCAAGATGTGTGTGTGTGTGTTTTTTTTTATCGCAATGTAAAAGGTTTATATTGATAAAAAAAAATTTACATGAATGTTTACTAGTTTATAGTCAAGATGACTATTAACTAGCAGAGCAAAATACTGTTCTCCAAACTAGTCAGGACATTAGGGTACAAAGTGAAAATAACAGTGTACACATGTGTTTTTATCTCTTTCGAAATATCCAGAGGTTGACACACGGTACCCTCAAATAACGCCTTGTTACGTGCAGTCCAGATGTAATAGAACGTGGTAGCCATAGCAGTAGCCTTAGCCTTTGCAATCCATGAAGAGCCGCAGTTTGCATGCTTGTACCACCTAAGACAAGAGCCCGCTGTATTCAATGCTTGTGGCAAGCCCAGCCACAATCTAATTTCTGTCCAGATTGATACAGATACTGGGCACTTGAAAAATAAATGGTTAGTCGTCTCCCTATGTGCTTTACACAGTGGACAAGACAAATCATCCAATCGGAATACAAGTGCATCCTTGGTCTTCAAACACCCCCTAGCACACAACCAGACCATGAATGAGTGCTTGGGGGTAAGTGCCTGCTTCCAAATAGTTTTAGCCCAGAGGACCTTCGAGGAAGACAAGTGCAGGTAGTCATAAGCTAAAGTAGTGAAGGAAAAGCTAGATGTAGCCCAACTATGTAGAAGTACAGAGGCAGAAAGGGCAACATTTTCTCGCACCAGTATCAAGTCCCAAATTGCTAGCACTTTACGAAAAAATGAAGAATGCTCTCTATGGTGTTCAATCTCCCAAACAGATTTGCCTTTTATGTAGTAGTGATCTAACCATTGGACCCACAAGGATAGTTTCTCCGTCTGTATATCCCGGAGGAATCTGGTTAAGAGCGCTGCATTCCAAGTCTGTAGATGATGCAAACCAAGTGCACCCACAATCTTAGGTAGGCAGATATCCTTCCAGGCAACCAATGACTTTTTTGAGTCCCATAGGAAATCACGAGCCATCCTATCCAACTGAGAAATCACCGCAGCCGGAGTGGGAAGGATGGACAGCCAGAAACATTCAACTCCCTGAAGGATAGTTTGGATAAGTAGTAGGTGACCAGCATACGAAAGTGAACGCGCATGCCAACGGCCAATGTAAGAACCAATTCTGTCAAGCAAAGGTCTGTAGAGAGATAGCCGGACTTTGCCATGCATGATAGGTAGGCCTAAGTAGCAAAAAGGAATTCCCCAATGGGTATACCTGTATCAGCCAGAAGACCCTCCCGGTCCGTGTTACATAAACCAGCCATAAAGATATTGGACTTTCCTTTATTGAGTTGAAGACTCGAGCACATAGTGAATTCATCCAGGCATTCCAGGAGGATGCGAACAGAGGAACGATCACCCCTAGCAAACAGCATAAGATCATCAGCAAATGAAAGATGGATAATTCTCAAGGCCTCACACTTGGGATGATAGTGAAACAAAGTCCCAAGTGTACGTACTTTCACAGTTCGAGAGAAATATTACAAGCATATAACAAATAGGAGTGGAGAGATAGGATCCCCCTATCGAAGACCTTTTTCACCTTTAAAGAACCCATGCACTGTCCCATTAACAGCAATAGAAAAGGAGGTAGTGGTCACACACTGCTGAATCCAGTCCACAAATAGCTGTGGGAATCCCAATTCAGTAAGTAATTCCAGCAAGAAAGCCCAGTTCACTGAATCATATGGGTTCCTAAAGTCCACCTTGACCGTACAACGAGGTGAAACTCTTTTCCTCCCATGCGTACGCAGAAGCTCCTGAACAAGAAGGATGTTGTCAGCCATGAGTCTGTTCTTGATGAAGGCAGTCTGCGAGATGTCCACAATATGCAGTAAGACAATTTTGAGTCTGTCTGCCAATATTTTGAAATAATCTTGTACACAACGTTACAATAAGAAATCGGTCTATAGTCCCCCACTCTTTCCGCACGAGCAGACTTAGGAACAAGAGTGATCTCAGAATAGTTGATCTGCTTGAGGATTCTGCCAGATAAGAAGAATTCCTTAACCTCATCACATAGGCTCCTTCCAACCGTGCCCCATGCCTGCTTAAAAAATAACGCAGAGTACCCATCCAGTCCCGGTGCTTTACAATCCCCGATGTCCCACAGAGCCAGTTTAATATCTTGATCGGAAACCGGCCTGACCAAGTCCTCCTTCAGGTCATAAGGAACCATTTGGCCTGCATGGACATAGTCCACATTTATGCTTTGGCAGTTAACCCTAGTCCCTAGTAGATTACGGTAGTATTCCACAAATTCATTAGCAAGAGCCATTGAACTGTTAGTCATAGAACCATCCTCTTTGAGAATAGAAGCGATAAAGCTCCTCTTTTTGTTCCGTTTGACAATGTCGAAGAAGTACCGAGTATTCTTGTCAGCATTAGCCACATACTTGCCTTTAGCTAGTTGCCGGTAGAACTTCAATTCTGCATCTACAAGGTGCCACGCAAACATTTTGCACTCTTTGAACTTAGAGATAAGGTCCAGGTCCTGAGGGTTATCAATTAATTGTTATTGGACACTCTGTACATCCTTGTTTGCCTGTTCAACTCGTGTAGATAAATGTGAGAATTCAGATCTATTTAATCTGCGTAGGTCCCTCTTAAGCTCTTTCAATCGACGACAGAGAGTAAATTGGTGGTATCCCAAGTAGGGACGAACCCACACACCCTTAACCAAATCCTGAAATGAGGCATGATCAGCCCAGAAGTTAAAAAACCTAAATGGATGCTTAGAATCACCATGATTGTCAACAATGGACTAAAGGTAAAGGCAATGATCAGACAGATAACCAAGAAGGAAGAATTCAACAGACGTCTGGACATTACACTGGAACCATGCATCATTACCCATCACCCTATCCAGTTTAGACCAAACCCTAGAATTTGTCCAAGTAAAGCGCTGCCCAACGGAAGGAATGTCTTCCAGGCCCATATTAGTGCAAATTTTTGCAAAGTCCTTCATTTCATAAGTTGATGGTGGAATGCCACAAATCTTGTCATCAATATGTAGGTAAGTATTGAAATCCTCCATAAGAATCCATGGTTCAGACAGAGCAGAAGATAGGTACTCAATATCTTCCCGCAATGCCCTACGGGCTACAACAGAGTTATAAGCATAGATAAAACTAAAATAGTAAGAAGTATGACTAACCTTACAGGTGATACGGACAGTAATATCCTTATGCGAACAGTGGAATAACTGAGCCTCCACCCTAGCAGCATTCCACAGGATGACAACCCTGCCCCCCTCCGTGTCAGCCAAATTATGTATGACTGACCAATTCATGAACTTACTAAGCATGATATTTTCAAGTCCATCCACAATTAATTTTGTCTCCAATAATCCTATAATGTCAACACGATGTTTAGAGATAAACTCTCGAACCCCGTGATGTTTGAGGGTCATGTTGAACCCTCGAATATTCCAACATGCAACTCTCATTGGGGACTCACTAGTGCCTGTTGGGCACCAATCAAGTCAGCACTACGATTAGCATATTTCTTCCATACGGATCGTATGAACCTTATTGCGTATTCAGTTGCCCTCCCAGCATTAAGAACCAACTTGGGGATATCTTCAAACCTGTGGTCATTCCTAGTAGGGGATGCCATTGTTTTCTTTCGAAATTGAACATGCCTACGTGAATTTGATCGGGATTGAACACGTCCCAACCGTCTAACCTTTGAGCGCCCTCTTCTCTCTCTAATATGATCAGTATAGCCAATAGGCACATTCATGTCAGGCTGCGCATCAATTCCTGGGGGCTTCGGCTTGTCTATTGGAGCATTATGCACAGCAACCGTAGCTTGCTTATGCATGTCCTTTGTAGCCTCTTGGACCCGACCCTGTGCACTGGTGGAAGCAACATACATATTGTTCTCCATTAATTCCTGTCCAACAAACTGAACCGGAGCCTTCCCTTTATCAATGCATTTAGAGATTGTCCCCGTTGGTGAAGATGAATGCATGCCATGGTTGTTTCTAGCAGGAGCAGACCTAGTTCTTGTACTTTTAGGTGACCTGTCCATTTCCCGATTGTTGGTTCTATTACCTTTGGAGTTCAGCCCCTGTTCTTTCTTTTTCATCTTATCACCCATGCAAGCCTCCGTATAGTATCCAAACTTACAGCAGTGATTACAGAATGCAGGTTCATACTCAAACCGCACAGGCTGCTGTTTTATTTTTCCAAATGGTAAGCGGATCGGAACCACCTTCACTAGTGGCTTAGAAACATCAACCTCCACCAGGACTCTAGCATAGGACAAACGATCCAGCCTTGTAGTGAGCATATCAGACATAATAGGGATACCAATAGCAGATGCGATTTTACTCAGTGTTGTCTTGTTCCAGCAGCCGAGGGGCAGAACTGGGAATGTTATCTAGAGGGGCATTATACCGACCCTATCCAAAGAGAAGTCAAATTCAGATGACATTATCTTGAGCATTAACGACCTACCAAACACTGCATAGGCCCCCCCACGAAGAACCAACTATCTATCAGCATCAGTATTGAACCGAAATATAATCCAACTAAAGGCATGTATGTGAACCTTTGTCTAAACACCCCATTGCTTCGTAAGTTCCAAAACTGCTTTCATACCCGGGAACCTTCCAGCAAACATCCCAGTAAGACAATACCTTCGCTTCACTTCAGTATTCTCGAAATCCAAAACATCAATGTTTATGAAATCACCCGAGTTAGGGATGTGTCTCAGTCGTAGTCTATTGCAAACATCACGGTTCCCTTTAACAATATTTGCCCAAGAGCGAGCCGGATTGTCAAATTGCACCGATTTAGGATTGCATTGTGTAACCTGCGGATAGTCGATAGAGTAGCCCTCACGAGGGGCAGTATACGCAGAGGGGACCTGGACAGTAGTAGGGGCAATACACGCAGTATCGGGGGACAACATACACGAGGGTTGGTCGGGTTCTGGCACAAGCACATGAGGGGCCTGATCAGTGGGGGTAGTTGATAAAGGATGATTGTGATTAGAATGCATCAGAGACTCCGATTAGGATATAGAGGAGGGGTTACTATTTGGCCTATCCAATTTGAGGACAACTGAGAGAACAGACTCAGACTGGGTGGCATCTAAAGGTGTCTGGGGTGTGGGAGAAGACGACACCCCAGAATTCCTAACTTTCTTTCGGCCTCTGGTCTGGACCATTAGGTCCAGGCCTTCGACCGAAAAGCTGGCAGGTTGAGTAAGAAACGACAAAAAGAAGGGAATGGGAGGTAGGTAATTTTATTCCCTGGGTAGGTAGACAAGAAATCTGACAGCAAAACATGCAGGTGTGTACCGAAATTCTATAGGCCAGACAGGAGGTGGTATCGGGATGTTAGACTTTGAACGTGGAATCTAGGAGCTAGACCGTACCGAGGAAATATGATAACAAAGGGAGACAAACTGGTTTTAGCAAGATAATGGTGGTTTATGCAGATCAACAAACAAGAAAGCTGGTATAGAAGATAGAACAGGACGAAGAATCTAACCAATATGAATATGACAGGTAAACACTAGATAATATAACAGTTTTGTAAGCAGCTCATACCTATCTGCTAAACAGAGTAACCAATACTTCACTTGGAACAACACACTTACAAGGATGACGATATATGAACCAGAAAGAGAGCAGTAGAATAGAGAATATGGACATCAGAATCATCAGATAACAACATCACAAGCAAAAACCTCATGCAAGAAGCAACATCCAAATGCAACCCTAGATTAGCATAACCAAAAGAAATCCAACAGATCCACAGAAGAATCGTCCATTAGTAGCAAGGAGATTGAGAATCGGGAAGAGGACTCAAGGGAGTTGAGAGCTTCTCTCTCTACCTCTTCTCTCTCTAACTCACTAAATAATTACTTATTTTACTCAAGATGTTATTTGATAATATAGTGGGGTTAATTGCGAGGAATAAAAGTTGTTGTGGCCAAATTATAGTTAGTTATAATTTATAGTTCAAATTGTAATTGTGAGAACTTTATATTCCCAATTACAATTAAATAATTCTAATTGTTTTAGAATTCTCAGTTTTTGGTAGGAGTTTTTTGGGTGATATAATGATACACACGAAACCCTAGCCAAGTGTAAGACACGAAAATCCCTCCAAACCCTAGAAGGATACACAATCTTTTCCTATTCTCTTCTCTTTCTCTCATTTCTTCTTGCAAGAAACCCTAGCCGCCATCTTGTTTCTACTAGCACAGAAAATATTGGTGCTTGAGTATTCCTTTGTGTGGATTTTTATTAGAGATAATCACACACTGTGATTATAGTGGTTGGACGTTCAACTCTCGTGGTGTTTGATCAAGAAGATTGCTGGATCGTGCCTCGACTTGAAAAAGGAAAATTTTATTTTTCACACGATCAAAGAAAGGTAAAAAGTTGTTACCTTTGTTCTCTTTATGTCTTATTTTTCACACATATGCGAATCCTAGATTGGTATCTCGTTTTATTTTTCCGCTACGCCATATATGATATACACGAGATACCCAGCAATAATCTCTCGTACCTTTGAGGTACTTGAGAATATGCTTTACAACTTGCCAATGAACCTCTCTATGGTTTGATTGATATCTACTAACTAAGCCTACGATAAAGTAGATATCTGGCTTAGTGTACAACATGACGTACATGAAACTTCCTACAGTCGAAACGTAGGGAATCCTTCTCATCCTATCTTTTTTCTCTTGAGACTTAGGACAGTCCTTAGAACAAAAAGACAACCCATGTTTGAAAGGGATTAGAACTCCCTTGCATGAGTCAATGCTAAACTTGGCCAGCATCTTGTCAATGTATATCGCTTAGGATAATCCTAACATTCTCTGCTTCCTACTTCTAAGAAGCTTTATCCCAAGAATGTAACTGACCTCTCCCAAATCCTTCATACTAAATTAACTAGACAATCAAACCTTAGTAGATGATAATGTTCCTACATCATTCCCAATGAGTAGAATGTTATCCACATATAGGACAAGAAAAATCACATTTATCCCTTCCAATTTCCTATACATGCATGGTTGATCCTCGTTTTGAATGAAACTGTAAAACTTTACAATCTCGTCAAAACGAATGTTCCATGCTCTATATGCCTGCTTAAGTCTATAAATGGACTTCTTAAGCTTGCAAACCATATGTTCATGGCCTTTAGCAATGAAACCTTTCGGTTGGGATATATAGATGTCTTCGTTAAAATGGCCATTAAGAAATGCCGTTTCGACATCTATTTGTCATATTTCGTAGTCGAAATGATATGCAATGACAAGGTGGATATAGATGGACTTAAGCATGGCTACCGAGAAAAAAGTTTCCTCATAATTGATTTCTTCTTTCTGAGTATACTTTTTCACTACAAGCCTAACTTTGAAGGTTTCCATCTTCCCATCTGCTTCCCTATTCCTCTTGTATAACCACTTACATCCAATGAGTTTTATCCCTTCAGGTGAAGCTACAAGATCCCAAACTTGATTGAAGTACATAAACTCAATCTCAACTTTCATTATTTCATGCTATAGATTTTCATCGGCATCAGCAATAGCCTCCTCATATCTAGTGGGATCTTGTTCTTGATGATCAGAGACCAACTCGAAAGACTCTCCAATCCATCTTTTTGGAACTCTAGATACCCTCCCACTATGACGAGGCTCCGTTTGTACAGGTTCTTGAGGTTGTGCCTCTTCTTGTTATAGAAAAAGTTAATTCCGAAGATAATTTCTCCTCGAGTTCGAACCTTGTTGAATCTTTAGTGGAAGTACTTTGATCATCCGTCAAATATCTAGCATTAGTACTTACCAGTACTTTCTACTCATTAGAATGATAAAAGTAACCTCCTTTTGTCCCTTTTGGATACCCAACAAAATAGCATAATTCCGATCTTGGTTCTAACTTGTCTCCCTTGATCAGTATGTAAGCTAGACAGTCCCATATCCTGTGATGATTCAGGCTTAGCTTACGCCCAGTCCACATCTCATAGGGCATTCTAGGTACTAACTTGGAAGACTCCATGTTTAGAATGTATGCCGCTGTTTCCAGGACATATCCCCCAAAAGAGACCGAAAGAGTAGCATGAGACATCATGCTTCAGACTATTTCCGTCAATGTCCTGTTCCTTCTCTCAGCTACTCCATTCTACTGGGGTGTGTCCGGTGCAGAGAGTTGGGATATTATCCCATGATGTACTATGTAATCCTTGAATTCACCGAGGAGGTACTCTCCATCACGATCCGATCGTAAGGTTTTGACCACTTTACCTGTCCGACGCTCCACTTCAGCCTTAAACTTTTTGAACTTATCAAAAGAGTTAGACTTACACCTCATCAGGTAGACATAACCAAACTTTGTACAATAATCTGTGAAAGTGATGAAGTACTCAAAATCTCCTCTAGCTGGTGTAGACAAAGGACCACACACATCAGTACGAATAAGGCTCAATATCTCATTGGCTCTATTAGCCTTTTGGGTGAACGACCTTTTGGTCATTTTTCCCATAAGGCAGGATTCACACTAAGGCCAACTTTTCAATCTTAATAAGCCCAAGGACCCATCATAAATTAACGTCTGAATCCTAATTGAGTTAATATGATACAACCTTAGATGCCAAAGATATGAGTTATTGACATTGGTCTTTCTCTTCTTACTTAAAGGTTCAGATTGAGCGTTATTTATTTGATTATTTGTAGGATTTAAAAAAATAAATTTTCATACATGTGCCCTATGCATAAAACTTTTCTATTTCTATTGATAGTAATACTAGAATAGAAAAAAATAGAATATCCATGATTTATTAGTTTTGCAACTGAAATTAAATTCTGTCTAAAATTGGGTACATATAAAATATCCTTTAAAATAACTACTCTATTACAATCAAATACAAGATCTAGCTCTCCCACTGCAAAGGCCTATACTTATGCTCCATTTCCTATTCGTAGTCCATGCTCGCTCTTTTGGAGTCTTTTTATCTTTTTAAACCCCTACAAGGAGTTACAGATATGATCAGTGGCTCTAGAATCAACAATCTAAGTGGAAGTTGATCCAACCATTGAAACTGACTCTAGATAGAGAACAATACCTGTAGGGTTTTTCTTAACCTGAAGCTCTGGACACTCATTTTTTCAGTGTCCCTTCTACACCCATTTGCCCTTGGGCTTGTTGGGCTGGTTCTTAGGCTAGGTCAGTACATTTTCCTTCTTCTTCTTGAACTTTCTGGGTTTGGACCCAATTCTAGAAGAAGAAGCCCTAGCAATTATAGCCTTGGACTGTGACTTCATGACCTTTTTTGCCACCTCAAGCTCTTTCATTAACTCAATTGAACTCATGTTTAACTTGTCCATATTATAATTTAACTTGAATTGAGTAAAAGAGTCTGGAAGAGATTTAAGAACCATATCTACTTAGCTCTCGGGGTCAATAACAGCCCCTAAGACTTCTGCTTCCTCGAAAGCAACAATCATCTTGAGCATATGCTTTCTGAATAATACTCCCTCAGCCATCTTAGTGTTGATGATCGTCCTAAGAGCCTTCTGCTTTGCGGGCTGGCTCTTATCTGCGAAATCGTGGCTAGTGATTGGCTATTGTCGTACGCAGTGGCCATGTGCTTGTGTTTAGACTGAAGCACATTAGACATGGAGACCAACATGTAGCAATGAGCCATCTTGTCGGCCTTCTTCCATGCTTTCTCAGCCTCTCGCTTTTCAGCAGTAGAACCCTCCCCGATAACATGACAGGTTTTGTAGAAGACATATTTATACTCCTCAGCAGTGAGTATTATATCGAAGTTCCTTTTTCAATCCACATAGTTTAGACTCGTTAACTTATTCTCTTGGAGAATAATGGCCAAATGACTAAAAGAACCTCCACAAACTATTTCTGAAAAATCGAAAATAAAAAAAAAAAATCTTAGTTTGTGAAAAAATAAAAATAATTTGTGCCTTTATCTTCATATTAAATCCGATAATAGTTAACCCTATCACTATTATCTTTCATATAATTAATTTGGCTCTTAAGAAAACTGACATAGTTTCTTGGAAAGATTAACAGTTTCCTAAACTAAGTGTATCAACCACTATAAATTAATTTCTCTTCTAGGTAATGATCTAGAAGATAACTCCATTGTGGAATGGCCGTTTCTTCTCATTTCCTATGGACATTCCTCGCACTAAACCTCTAACGTGGGTTGGCCGATTATAGTACGTGTCCCGAGTTATTAACTACACTCATACATTAGTTCTAGATCCTTGTAATATCTCTATCCTATACGGATTTACTCCCAAAGTGACGTGAGAGGACCTACGATCTCTAATGAGAGAATTGTGATGCAAGCCACAAGGCCGTTGAAACCCCTTTTCCACTTAGTATTTTAAAATAAGGGTTTTCTTAGAAAATATCCTATGAAAATTTCAACCAAGTTTTCTTTTAACTCAAAAATAAAATATCTAAACCTATAAAAAATTTTATGTCAATGTTTATATCTTTTGAGAAATTTTTTTATGGATTAATCTTATTTAAGTTAATAAACTTAATAATTTCAAAAAATTCTAATAAACTTTCTAGGGATATTGATCTCGAGTTTAATATGACAAAACCAAATTTTCTTGTTAAAAATAAATCAAAATAGTTTTCTATTTTAACTCACAAAAATATCTAAATCCAAAATATTTTCTATGTCAAAGATAAAGTCTTTTGAGAAAATAACCAAGAATTAATTTTTGTTCGAATTAAAATTAATCATTTAATTTAAGAAAAATATTTTTCTTTGTCAAAAATTCCCAAAGACTTCGGTCTTTGAGAAAACGCACATATAGGGTACAAAAAGAAATAAGCATGCTAGAAAATTGTAAACGTTTTCATACTTTTCTATTCTTTTAATCTAAGTCTCTACACAATAGAATTAAACACATTAATTAATTAATGGTCTTGTTTAATCTTAAATTTCATTTACTATTATTTTTCATGCAAAAATTTTAAAGGATATTAACTATTACAATAAAAATAACTACGCTTGGTATGGGACAAAAAAAAAAAAAATTAGGTCCAGTGCACCCGCCGCATTGGATAGCTACCTGTTGGAGACCCACTAGCCCTGCATCACCCGCGACTCGCCCGCAAACCTGCCCATGACCCGTCACAATTGCAATTCACAATTCATAAATTTGCAATTGCAAATTGCATTAGCGAGGAAGCTAGGAGCTTCCGCGAGGAAACCTTCCTTGCGCAAGATCCACAAGAAAGCCAGGCGCTTCCGCAAGGAAAGCTTCCTTGCGCACTGCATGGAGCCAAGGCCAACTCGGCCCCAACTGCAGCTCTAAGCCGCGACTCACTTGAAGGTCTTCGGTTCCTCTCACATTATGGGGCTCGGCTTCATGGCTCGACTGCTATAGTGACCTTTTTCTCCAAGTTTTTCTGTGCGTTGCAGAACATCTGGGTCTTGGTTTTTTCATGCGATTTCGACAAAAAACTCATCAAAAACAATCCACAAATGCCTATGTCTTTAATTATAGGCTTACATGAACACTATAAAAGCTTCAAAAACAACTTTTACAATGTTTCTATGTCTCAATTGTGAGACTTATAGAGAAACTACCCATATAAGAAAACATGAAAGATCACTAATTTTAATAATTTGACCGGTTTTATTCACTAACATGCAACTTATATTGCTATATAAGCCATGCTCTAATACCACTTGAAGGTTAATATGGCAAAAACGATAAAATCGAAAGCATGCTTACCGAACAAAACAAAAACAGAGCATCGTATGAAAGCTATTTACCTCTACGTTTCCTCACTGGTTTAGGGGGTGCCGGCACCTCTGTCTAAACCGATTCTGGTTGAATACTTGAAGCCACTGGTTCTCCCAAAGAAACCTTCGATTGCATTCTTGCAAACCGTCTGCTTCTTCTTATTCACGCGAAGCTTTTGAGCTTCCGGAATATGGCCATTGCCTTCGCAACCACCGGTGAAAGCAATTATTGGGTTGAAGAATGGCCTTGGTTCTTTTTTTTTTTTAATGCGAGAGAGAGCCCGAGAGAGTGAAAACAAAAAACTTTTTCTTTTTGTTATCCTTGCACACCAAACCATGCAGGATCCATACCTTACTGTTTTTTTTAATACCCTTGGTCATATCCATTGGGTCAGATAAAATTATTTATTCTTGAACTTAAACACGCATAAATAATAAGTTTCAATTATTTATTTTTTTTTGCTTCATAAAATAGCCCAATAAATAATTAACAAGCCCAAATAGACCAATATAAAATTTCAGGCCTTTTTTCTAGTTTATACTTAGGTTAATTTTCTAATTATTCAATTTGGGTCATGACTAATTAATTAATCAATTAAACTAGATAAAATATATACTTTTTCTTAGGCATTGTATTTTATTCTAATCCAATAATAAATCAGACTACTTAAATAAAATAAAACTCATAATTATCAAGACTAATTCCTTAACCCAAATCTGTTAGGACTTAAAGGCTATTCCGAGGACCAAAAAACATATCACCTTGGCTATTAAAATGACCAAAATACCTCTGCAATATAAATAGCTGCATTTTACATTTTAAATATTTTCAAATATCATCACAAGGAAATATTGACCCCATAGACAATACTGCGTTAGCAAAGTTTCTGACCTACAGGTATAATGACTAAATCACCCCTCTACACATCACCATACATTTAGCGAGGAAGGGTGTACTAATACCTCTCTAAAAAATATCTATCATCTTTAAACTTCTAGTCCAATGATCCACGGCTCCTGAAATGTTTTCGCTTTCTAAGGGATCTACCCTAAAGCTAACATCCAAGTCATGTTCCCCAGGGCCCTAGATATTTAGATCATTTGAACAGTTACAAGGGGTGATATAGCATAGAAGTTATCTTGTATAAGTCTGTCTTAACTAACTAATCACATATATCCAATATACAAGTATATTAGCTCTACGATAAAACCTCAACCACAGTACATCAAAGTACATGCTTCCAGCTTCGTCAAATCACCAACTTATATTCAGGCCGTAAAGTATTAGTCCACGCTGTAGTAGTAGTAATCTGGGTTTCTACCAAATAGTACTTTAAGAAACCACTACTACAGGCCATGTTCTACGTACTTGAAATATGCTCATGCAATGAAGTGAGTTGACTACCCACTGGCTAAAGGTAAGCCATTCCCCATTTAAAATTCATAACATAATAACCTAAACATGATGAGATTCTCATTCTCACTAATTGATTAAGAACAAATGTTTATGTGTTAAGTAACCCATGATCAATACCTTACTGTGAAAGACCACCATTGACATAGATCTTTTATTTAAACATAATAGGTTCTTTTCAGATATAAATTGTACACAAATAAAATGTAAACTCACAAATAAATTTTGAGAATAAATCCTTTTATTCATAAGTTCGATAATTACATCAGAAACTTAGTCTAAAGGGTATAGCTCATCCTCGTACTAACACAGCTCTCTCCCTTATTCTACGTTAGTACGAGGATTGCGAAACACAGCTCTCTAACTCCCAATTTATTAAAGTAGAATAAGGGAAAATGAGCTATGTTGCTCCAAGACTTATGTGAACAAACAAGAACAGAAAGGCAGAAACACAATCTGAAAATGCAGCAACAACATTAAACAAAGCTGAAGGCATACCTTTTCAATCGATCTAAAAAGCAAATGTCGGTGCAGTGCAAGCCGCTGGAAAGTGGAGCCGTGGAGGAAAGGAAACAATGAAGAAATTGGATTTGGGGGTGTTGTGTTGAGTCTGTTGGCCGATTGGGTATTTCATTTAGTTTTTTTTTTCACTCAAAAGCCTCAAAATTTATTTAATTGCATAATCTGGCTTGAAATTTTATTGAATTATAAAATCTACATCCTTATTATTATTTTTTTAATGAATAGACCATGCGGTTCAAATTCGGATTGACTGGTTCACGATCCAACCAGTTGGACCGACCAGTCCAACACGGTTTATACTATCCAGCGCGATTTTTCAAGTGTCCGATTTAAACAAGTGAACCGAACCGTTTGAGGGACTGGTTCACGGTCCGACCGATCCGGTCCAGTCCCAAAAAGCCTATTCTTGCCTATCGGCACCAAACAAGCAATTCTAACAACCTTATAATCATCATTCACCAGATCATAACCAAATCTAATTAAAATTCTTTCAAGATCTTAAACCGACTCACGATTGGTAACTCGAATAGACTTGGACTGATTCAAGGCAAGGTCCCACCGTATAATCACGCTAGCTATAGGTGGACAACTCAAGCAAACCAAGCCATTAAGGGAACCAACCAAGTCCATTTGCAAGAACGTGACAGGAAATGGGTTCAGGAGGATTACCGGCTGCTTTTCAGTAGAGTTGATGTTCAACAGCACCACATTCTGGGACTCTGCTTCATCAACACTTTGGATTATGATGGAGGATTCTTTGGGTTGCTAGAGGTTTGATCTCTATGCATGGCGACAAACTTAGAACTTGAGATGAGATCACGCCATGGCTTGCAAACTAACTTCCATCGCTAGAGGCATTTCACTGGGAGGCGTATCAGGATGGAAGTAATGGCATTTTGATGAGCTTGAGGGTCGGATATATATAGCAGGGGATTGGCGGAGGTTTTGATGATGAGGGCTTGTCACGACGTTTTTGACCGCTTTTGTTCTTCCGGGGCATTTTGGAAGAGTGAAGGCAAGCAGTAAGGATGGGGTATCAGGCAGTGGATTGAGCCGACTTAAGAATTTTGTGAAATATTAATAGGGAATTAGGGGGAGCAAAACATGGTGTCCATGGTATGGAAGTCCAAAGCTTATATAGCATTAGCTGGTAGGCAGTTGGCCTAGGAGTGTACTCGAATTGAATCAAATCAAAATTTAAGATAATCGAGTCGAACTTTATTATTTTTACACAAGGTTCTAATTCGAGCTCGAGTGCGATTCAAATGTCAAATCTTGGCTCGAGTTCGATTCGTTTGAAATACTTTAAGGCTCGAGTTCAATTCGAAATTCGATTATAATAAGCTCGAAAGCTCGAATTCAAGTTCAAGCTTGAACTTGAATTAAAATAAATAATTTATAATATAATATATTATAATATAAATTATATATTTATTAATTAATTAATCGAACATGTTCGCGAGCTTTCGAACCTAATACTTAGATATTCGAATTCGACTCGTTTAAATTTCGAGCCTAAATATAAGGTTTATATTCGAGCTCGAGCTCAATATTTCGAATTCGAACCGAACCCTTATCGAGTCGAACCCAAATATGTTCGATAAAATCTCGATTCGTTTTCACCCTTAGGTTGGCCCGAACCATGCACTCTCTACTACATCTCAGCATACTCTTTGGTTTTTTTTTTTTTTTTTTGGTTTGGGGTGGGGATATGTTAGTTACTACTATGAGAAAAATTGCCTTCCTGAGCATATTCTCGAGTACACATCTCCAAACACCAACCCCCCATACACAAAGATATATATATTCTAATTCTTTTATATATATTCTAACAAAATCATTATTTTTAAATAATCTATTATGAAATATACTAGATACTGAAATTAAAAAATAGGAGTCATACGAATTGATATGGTTGGATTGTGTGATTTTTTAATAATCAGATTATAAAATTGAAGAAATTTAATAGCCGTAGATTTCTGACATTGTAGTTTTTCTTATACATACTTTAGTTAATGCAAAAACTTATCTATTTTCTCATATTTTTGTTTAACATTATGCATAACTTAATAAGGATTTGCGTATAACACTAATATAAGATTTTTTTAATATCTAAAAAATAAAGCATATAATATATATATATATATATATATATTCAAAATTATTTTCAAATATTTATTATTATTGTACAATTTAATTTTACATTTTTTATTTCAAATAGTTTAATTATACATTTGATTATTATCAAGTCTATAGCAAATTTAATAAATTTTTTCTCATGTAATTAATAGAATCATGATAGGAGTTTTAAATTAAAAGTTTACAATTTTTAGTTAAAGTGTAGAGCCTCAAATTTTTTTAATAAACAAATATTACAGTTGAGGATACAACAGATTTTAATATACTTAAGGTTGAGGGTGGTGTGAGGGAGAAAGAATTAGTAAGAAAGAACGTGAGGAATAGGGATAAGGTGAAAGATATAGACATGAATAAATCTTTTTTTATTTTTTTTATTTTTGATCTTTTATTGTTAGAATATTGAGAAAGAAATCTCAACACTACTTATTAGTAAAAATTTATTTTTCCAATATTCTGCGTTTATTTTTTAATTTTGAGAAATAAAATTCCTTTCCTAAAACAGAAATATCATATTCTTTTCATAAAACGTAAATAATGAACCACACACTATATTTTAAAAATGAAGATTGTGATTACGTTTCCACATCACTTTCTTGGGCAATTAAACGAAGGCTAAAAGAAAAGTTTTTAATATATTATATAGGATAAACTATTTTGGTAACAATTCCTTAAACCTTTCTAATCGTTTAGATTTTATCCTTCCCTTCCTTCAGTTGACCAATGGTCATCCCTTCCATCCATAAAAAATTAAGGATAAAATCATATTTTTACTATCCATTCTTCTTATTCCATATCTTATCTTTATTTTTTTCTTTTTATTTCTTTTCTTCTTCTTCTTCTTCAGAATTTCTTCTTCTTCCATAGAATTTCTTCAGAGAGGAGATTGTGTGGATCTTTGCTTAATTATTTCTGAGGATATTGTCATTTATTCACAAATGACTATCTATAAAATTTTTCATTTTGTTGTTAAATCTACCGAAGAGCTTCACCATAAACCAGTGATTTCATTTGAGCTAATGCCACAGAAGCCGAACCATAGCAAAGATGATGACGGTAACAATACATGGTTTCCATTAGGGATGGCAATCGTATCGTATTCAGATTGGCGGGTCGTGTCAACTTGGGATAATTACACACGATCGGCTAACTGAACATGACACGATTAATAAACATATCGTGTCGTGTCAACTAATTTATTTTTTTGTCGTGTTCGTGTTATAAAATGGGTTGACAATACATGACACGATTAGATACAATAATTAAATAGATAATTACTAAACCCACCAACCCAAATATCTACTAAACTCGCTAATTTATCCACAATTAAACAAAAAAAAATAAAAATCAAATCAAACAATATAAAATTTTAAAAAACCAATAAAGCAGCCCATAAAGTCTTAAATAACCAATAAAATAACAAACCATCCAACTAAATATCTAGAGATCTCAATAAATTCATAAGACTTAATCTTAAAAATTTAAACAAATGTAACTTTGCAATAAAATAAAATTGTTCAAGAAATTATTTTCTCTAACTAAAAGTCGTTGTAACAATATTATTATCATAAACACTAAATAATAATTAATTAAGAATGATTCATTTTCCATATATCAAGCAAATAACCACATTAATATCATTTATTTTCCTTAAGAGGTCTCATATAATTAAACAAAATAGACACACAAACAATTCAATTAATTCATATACTAAAATTTAATTCAATTAATTCACGTAAAAAGTAAATTATCTAATTTTCTATAGTAAAATTTGTACAGTATTACAAAAAAGTATTAAATATAAGTATTAAAAAAAGTTAAACGGGTTTGCAGGTTGAAACAGGTTAAAACGGGTTGAACCCGTTTATTACCCAAACACGTTTAAAGTTAAACGAGTCGACCCGCTTCGATCCGAACTTTTGAAATTTCAACCCTAATCCGCTATAATGATGTCATTTTTGTGTCCTGTTAGCGTATCATATTCAATATTACCACCCCTAGTTTCCATTAACACATGGATTGGAGGTCAGAACAAAGGTTCTGTGATTTATGCAGAATTGGGAAGTGAGGTAGCACTAAGTCAAATCAAGATTAGTGAGCTAGCTATTAGATTGAAGTTCCATTCTTTTGGGCTCTGAGGAAACCAACTGGGTCAAAGAACCCAATTAAGTTACCAGATGGATTTAAAAAGAGGGTTGAGTGCCTCTTACAAGAAAGCAATGCCATTTGATGATGACCTTATTCTCAATTAATTACTGAACCAAATTCTCTGCAAATGCAAAATACCACACCCCAATTTGAAGCAATTGCAAACATACTAATAAAACTAGGATTTAAATCAATGAGAACCAATTCTTAAAGATTGACGAAATTCTTAGCAACAGCAATTAGCCCCTTATCACTAATCCTATTCGACCTCTATCCATCAATGTAAAGCTTCTTCAGAAGCTTACAATGCTTAGCCATTGCCATAACACCAACATTTGTACAAATCTAATGCCTTCACCACTATGCCAATTTTGAGCATTTTGAAATTGTTGTGAGCCCAATATCACTCACCTGCAGTCTTTCTAAATGAATCTCAACCAAATGGTTCTCTTGTCTATTGGCAATTGTCTCCAAGAGCCTACCCCAATCACCAATATAGTGTAACAATTTCAAAGTCCTCAAAATTTTCAAGCTTATAATTAAAGGGTCAAAGCTTAGCCCATTAGATATACAACTCCTTCAAAAAAATAGATTTCAGTGACAAAGGGCTACTCCTCGACCCATTGGCTTAGGCATGACATCATCGTTGAAACCGTACAAGCACTTAACCAAGAGTTCCTCAAGGGATGAACATCGTTTAGCTCCAAACATGCAAGACCCACATGAGAATTTCTTTATTTTTTTTTTATCGTTGCAATTTTTGGCAAAAAATGACATACCCAGGTTGGAAACTTCACGGCAGCCTTGAAGCTTGAGGCACAAAAGGTTACGACAACATAGAGGGATGAGAGCCAAAGCATTATCATTTATGCTTACCAACTTGCGGTCACATTGGAGGGGAAAATTAGAAAAGAAAGAAAAAGATAAAGATAAAGATAAAAGAAAAGCATAAATTAAAGAAAAGATTTGGGAAGGAGAAAAAGAAGGAACAGTAAAATGATGATTTTACACTTTATTTTTTGATGGATTAGAGGGTTGATCATTGGTCAATGGACGGAAGAGTAAGATTTGGATGATTAAAAAGTTTGAGGAATTGTTTTACGTTTGTTGGAGAGCAAGAATTAGATTTTGCAATAGTTGGAGAGTTATCAGAATAGATTATCGTATTTTATATATATATATATATATATATATATATATACATATATATGTGTGTGTATATATATATATATGCATATATATATATATGCATATGTATATCTTATAAAATAATCAATATACCTCTCATATATACTTTTATTACAATAAATTATTATATATTTAACATAGAATATTTTGGAATCCATATATTACTTTTATTACAATATATTATTATATTATAATTTTTACTTTTGTATAAAAATTTTGTATTAAGTCAATTATTGTTAATTTAGTTACGACAAATGTATAATAAATATATATGTTTCATTAAAAAAAAATTCATCACAATGCATGTGGCAACATTCTTTTGCTTTTAAAGAAATCATTATCTTTTTTCTTTTTTGGAAACATGTCATGTTGGGCCAAATAGTCCAACCCATTTGGTGGACAAAAAGACAACAAAACAATGGCCCACAAGAAAACAAACAAAAGGAAACTATATGAGATGAAGTCCACAGTTGATGTGGAATGTGCATCGAGAGAGAAAGACAAAGGGGCGTGGCATGAACAGAGTTGCAGTGTGGAAGCCATTGTTGGTTTTCTTCAAACTTTTGATCCTTGATTAGACAACGATTCAAAATCTGATTGAGACGAAATTTGATGTCATGTGTTTCTCTCAATAAGACCTACTTATCTAATAGTTTATATTGTTGGAAATATACCCTGAACGATATAGAAATTCTATAAATATGTATATTTTGAAATAATTAAAGTATTTATTTTAATAAGTTTGTGTTCACATTTCTTTCATACAATACAGTCCAAGTATATTAGTAAATGGTCTACGTGTTGGGTCGTGCTTCACAGTAAGATATACATCAAAGGTTACCAATATATAAGCAAAAATATTCTTGATCGATTAATGAAGTTGGGCATTTCATCAAGATTTAGATTATTACACTATAGTTTCTAAGTGGGAAATGGTTTACTTTTGACCAGTGAGTAGTCCTCTCACACAAATAGTATAAGCATATTTGGATTACGCAGAATTAGACTATGCGATAGTCATCTTTACAAAAGTATTATGATAAATAAAGATTGGACTACTATTGCTATTGGGTGATCGAATATTCTATGGCTTGAGTATGAGTTGGTGGTTTGGTGAAGCTAGATGTACATGCTTTGATATACTATAGGTGAGATGTCCTCCGTGAGTTCAAGATCCTTGTATGTTGGTCATGTATCTTTAGTTTGATCAAGATGGACTTGTACAATAGAACTTCTATGCCTTTCTTTATGAAATGAGTGATCATCCCCTTATAATGGTCTATGATAATCTGTAAATTCTAGGATCCTGGGAAATGACTAAGAACATTTCTTTAAGGGTCGTTCCCTTTAGATAAGTGGTTATACTCTTGGAGGTCATAGATAATGGACTAGAGGTCAAATGATAGTAGAAGTCTATTTTGGTCTTTTTAGAAGTCAATGATAATATGTCTTTTGGTCTCTAAGGTAGCTCTAGAAATTGGAATGACTATTGCACAATTTGTTTGGATTATTTGAGGAATGAGAGAATTTATTTTATTTTAGAAAGTCCATTTGGCTAGAATAATTAATTAAGTCCAAGAGTAATTCATGAGTTAGAATAATTAATTAATTCTAGAAAGCCCAAGGTAATATATGGGCTTCAATAAAATAAATAAAGATTAACCTAATAATTATTTTGGGCTTTAGTTTAATAAAAGGCCCAGATAAAATAATAAATATAATGAGCTAAGCTTTTATTATTTTAGGTTTTATTTAATGACCTAAAACAAATAATAAAAAAAGCTCAATTGGTGGAATTGCTCTAGTCCGTCTTCAATTGGGCAGCCAGCCTTGAAGACTTATATAATCCTTATGAAGACTGGCTAGGTTAAAAAAATTAATGCCTAGCTAGTTGCAACCTGCTTCCTTACTCTCTATTAGCTTTTCATTAGAAAAAAAAAAATCCTAGACTACTTTTACCAATAGATTAATTTGTGAGGTTGAGAGTATATCTTGGAAGGCCAAAAGCTCCAACCTTCGAAGTAGGAGCAAATATTTAGCAGGACTTCCAGTTAGCAATAGACCAGAGGTTAAGATTCAAACGAGTTCTGAATAGCCTAACAATCAATAGATTCCAGTTATTGTCACAGTTTCTTCTAATTCTAGGAGAAAAAGTAAGTATGCGATCCTAGTCTCTAATTTATTTTTAAATTTCGCTATACTTTGTGTGATTCTCATTCTTACAAGTGGTATAAGAGTTATAGTTAAATACCTTGGAGCATGCTTTAGGCTAATAACATATAGTGGTTTCTTAAAAATCAATTCTTTTGATTTACGTGATCTATATAACTAGTTTCTAGATTATTTGTACACCTCACAAGTGGAGGTATAAGATCTTGTAATAGTTATTTTTCTTTATTTGCTGGGTTTTGGGTTTTTGATAGAATCTGATGTACACCTCGCGAGTAAAGATATAGACAATTGTAAAATTATGTTTTTGTATGAAAAACTTTTATTTTCTGAAAGAATTTAGGATTTAGATATAAAAAGTCAGTTGATACCAACAAAAGGCTGAAGGAAAAATGCAAAAAAAAAAAAAAAAAAAGAGAAACAGTCAAAATCAGAGATGGCAGAGTTGTTTTAGAAAATCCCACCACAAGTGAACAGTGACTAACTGGTGCCGGTTCACCTGTCCTAGTCAGCGTCGGCTCAAGCCAGGAAGGAAACTGGTGAGCGATAGAAACAAGCAACAAGCCGGTACCGGACCACCTAGCATAGGCGGAGCTAGCTTTGCTCTGGTTTGATGTGATTTGGGCAATTTTTCTTTAGTTTTTTTAAGGAACCTAATCATACGTGATCTTTATTTTTATGCATTATTTTTATTTTTTTAATAAATAAATTGTATGAAAATGGTAATTGAAACCACCTTAGAATTAAACAAGATCATCTTTATATATGATGTTTAATTCTGCCTTATTTGATTATATAAGTTAAAAGAATAGAAAGAGTATGAAAATAATTTTTTTTTATTTTGGCCATGCTTTATTCATTTATTGTGAATAAAGAATAAATTGTATATCAAATAAATATGGTAATTTAGATTTTTTTTTTAAAGTGAGATTCATGAATTTATTTTCTTAAAGGAGTTGTGCCCTTGAGATAACAAAATAACTTGAATCCAGGAGCTTTAAAATTAATTACCTAGATTATTTCTTGGAAAACTACAAGTAAAACCCTTTAAATAAAATATTAAGTGGGAGAGGAATTCTAACGGTCTTGTGGCTTCCATCCTTTCAATATTAAGGATTGTGAAATTCACTCGCATCACCCTGATAGTGGCCCCGTATAGAATGGTTTTCCACAAGAATCCAAATTTAACATATTAAATCAAACTAATCTAGGGCAAGTGTTATATTTAGCCAGCCCACGTTGGAGTCTATAATACTAGATTACCTATAGTTAAATCTAGTGAAGCCCAAGGTGCAATTATTAACTTTGAGAGTCAAACAGACATGGTTCTTGAGACTTTGCTAGAATTCTTTACTCAGTTCAAATTGAATTACAATATGAAAAAAATGAGCATAACTCTTTCAGAGTTAATGAAGGAGTTCCAGGTAATGGAGAAGATTGTGAAGCCCAAGTCTACAGTCTTGTTGTCAAAGACCTCATCTTTAAGAACTAAGCCCAAAGTAAAGAAATTTAGGAATAAGAAGAGGAATACAGTTGGATCAGTCGGTACTAGACCTAATACGAAGCCCAAAGGGAAGACTTTAAGTATGGTAAAAAAGGTCATTGGAAAAAGAAATGCCGAATTTTCTTAGCCAAAAACACAGGTACAATTCTCATTTTAGAGTCTATTTTGATTATTGAATCTTTATCCACTTAGGTTGTACATTCCGAAGCCATTAACCAAATATGTAACTCCTTGCAGGAATTAAAGAAGATAAGGCGACTCAATGAAGGAGGAAACGCATTTTGAGTTGGCAATGGAGCTAAAGTCTGGGTGGAAGTAGTAGGAAAGATAACTTTGTGTTTTGATTTAGATAGGATTCTTGTTTTCAAAAATGTTTTATATATTCCAGTGTTTAAATAGAATTTGACTTCAGTTTCTAAATTAATGGATCATGGCTATTCTATTTCCTTCTATTCTGGTATTACAATCAGTAGAAATGAAATTTTCATTTGTTCTGGAAACATATATGGAAACTTATTTCATTTGAATCTTAAAAATCATCAAACCAATAATATAGAGATTGAACCAACTAATAAGAAGAGGAAGACCATGGATAATGAATCGTATTTATGGCACCTTAGATTGAGACATATTAATCCTAGTCAAATTCAGAGACTCGTCTATGATGGGCCCTTAGACTCATTGGGATTAGAAGAGTAGTCTCAATGTGAATCATGCCTTAAGGGGAAGATGACCAAAATGTCATTCAACAAAAAACTGGATAGGGCTAAGGAAATACTTAGCATTGTTCATAGTAATGACTACACTAGTTAGAGGTGAATACGAGTATTTTATCACGTTCATTGATGACTACTCATACTTTGGGTACGTTTACTTGATAAGGTGTAAATCTGACTCATTTGAGAAATTTAAAAAGTATAAGGTTGAAATGGAGCATCAAATAGGTCAACAGATCAAAGCATTGAGATCAAATTGTGGTGGAAAGTATTTTCTCAGTGAGTTTAAGGACTAATTAGTACATCATAAGATTATATCTCAGCTAACTATGCTTGGGACATCCTAGCATAATGGAGTTGTTAAGAAAAGGAATAGAACATTACTAGAACTGGGTCAGGAGCATGATGAGTCATGCATCTCTTCCTATTTTTTTTTAGGGATATACCTTAGAGATGTAGTATACACTCCGAACTTAGTACCTTCTAAATCAGTGCCTAGAACTTCTTATAAGATGTGGACTAAACGAAAGCCCAATTTGAATCATCCCATGATATGGAGATATCCAACTTATGTACTGATCAATGGGAGTAAGTTAGAATTAAGGTTAGAATTATGTTATTTTATTGGATATCCAAAATGAACTAAAGGTGGATATTTCTATCATCCTAAGGAGCAAAAAATACTTGTCAGCACTCATGTTAGATACTTGGAAGATGATCAAAAAATATTTACTAGCGGTTCAAGACAGTGAAATTAGAATAGAACATATATTCTTTTCAAATCAAAGTAGCCCAGTTGAGGAAACAAGAGAGGCACAACCTAATATTCTTATATAAGCAGAGTCTTGTCATAGTCGGTGGGTAACTCATATTCTAAAAAGATGGACTGGAGAGATCTTTGAACTAGTTTCCAAGTATCAGGAATAAGATCGCACTACATATGAGGAGGCTATTACTGACCTTAATGCAAATAAATGGCTTGAAGCAATGAATGTAGAGATTGAATCTATGCATGTTAACCAAGGTTGACATTTGCCACTGCACGTGAAGGGATAAAACCTATAAGATGTAAGTGGTATACAAAAAGAAAAAAAGGAGTGGATGGGAAGATTGAAACCTTCAAAGTAAGGTTAGTGGCAAAAGGGTTTACTCACAAAAAGGGAATCGATGAAGAAACTTTTTTACTAGTAGCCATGCTTAAATCTATCAGAATACTCCTAACCATCGCTTGTCATTATGACTACAAGATATGACAAATGGATGTCAAGATTGCCTTCCTTAATGATAGTCTTATTGAAAATATCTATATGTCTCAACTAGAAAAGTTCATTACTAAAAGTCAAGAATACATGGTCTGCAAGTTTAAGAAGTCTATTTATGGACTTAAACAAGCTTCAAGGGTATAGAACATACGTTTTAATGAAATTATAAAATCTTATGGTTTCATTCAAAATGTGGACGAACCATGTATTTATAGGAAATCGGATAGTAAGAATGTGTTATTCTTGGTACGATATATAGATGATATTCTACTTATTAGAAATAATGTAATGATATTATTATCTATTAAGGTTTAGCTATCTAGTCAATTTAATATGAAAGATTTGGGAGAAGTTAGTTATATTCTTGGAATAAAACTTCTTAGAGATAGGAAGTAAAGAATGTTAAGCTTATCTCAAGCAGCTTATATTGACAAGATGTTGTCAAAGTATATCATAGATCAGTGTAAAGGGGCATTAATACATTTTAGGCATGGATTGATCATATTTTCCAAACAGTATCATATGACATAGGAAGATAAAGAAGGAATGAGTAAGATTCATTATGCTTCGGCAGTAAGAAGTTTCATGTATGCTATGCTTTGTACAAGGCTCGATATCTACTTTGTTGAAGACATGGTTAGCAGATACTAGTCAAATTCTAGGGAGGAACATTGGTAAGCTGTAAAGCATATACTCAAATACCTTAAGGATGTAAGAGATTATGTGTTATTTACAAGGCTGATGACTTGATTCCAGTAGGATATATAGACTCAGATTTTCAGGCGGATAAAGATGAACTGAAATCCACTAGTGGATATATGTTCACCTTGTCTAGAGAAGAAAATTTCATGGAGAAGTATCAAGCAATTTTGCATTGTTGATTTTACCATAAAGGCTAAGTACGTGGCAGTTTTGAAAGCATCCAACGAGATAGTTTAGCTCTGGAAGTTCCTAACGGAACTTGAAATCCTGTCTAATATGGACAAGCCACTTATTATGTATTGTGATAATATCGAAGTAGTATCACAATGCAAACAACCTAAGAACCACAAGAAATGAAAGCATATTAAAATGAAGTACAACCTGATCTGAGAATTTATTCATAGACGAGAGATGCTGGTGGATTAAATTCTCTCGGAGAATAATTTGGCGGACCAGTTTACCAAGCCTTCGGCAGAGAAGATGTTTCGGCGACACTTAGATGTTATAGGAGTAATCATATATGGGATATCTTAGTCCATATAGTGCAAGTGAGATATTATTGAAAATATACTCTAAAAGATATAAAAATTCTATAAAAATATATATTTTGAAATAATAAAAGTATTTATCTTAATAATTTTCTATTCGCATTTCTTTCATACAATAAGGTTCAAGTATGTTAGTAAATGATCTACATAGATCGTGCTTCACAGCAAGGTGCAGATCATAGATTACTAACATTCAAGCAAAAATGTTCTTGATCGATTGATGAAGTTAGGTACTTCGTCAAGGTTTAGATTATTACACTATTATTTCTAGGTGAGGAATGATTTATCTTTGATCAGTGAGTAATCCTGTCGCACTAATAGTGTAAGCATATTTGGAATACGTAAAATTGGACAGTGCGATAGTAGTTTTTACAAAAGTACTATAATAAATAAAGATTGGACTATTGTTGCTATTACATGAACGAATACTCTATGGTTTGAGTATGAGTTGGCAGTTTGATGAAGTTGGATGTATATACTTTGATATACTATATGTGAGATTTCATCTATGAGATCAAGATTCTTATATGTTGGGCATGTATCGTTAGTTTAATCAAGGCAGATTTGTACAATAGAGCTTCTATGCCTTTCTTCATGAAAGGAGTAATCACCTCCTTGTGACGGTATAAGATAATCTATAAATTCTAAGGTCTTGAGAAATGACTAAGAGTATTACTTTAAAGGTCGCTCCTTTTAAATAAGCAGTTATATTCCTGGAGGTCATAGATTATAGACTAGAAATTAAAGGATGTTAGATGTTATTAAGAAAAGGTGATAGTACCAACTAATCATATTTTAATTATGGGTGTTATATAGAGGGGTATTTTAATCATTATACTTGTAGGTTGAAGACAATACTTGTGCAATATTATCTTCGGGGTCAATATCTTCATATAGTGATGAATGAAGATATTTAAAATGCAAAATGCTATTATTTATTTAGTAGGGGCATTTTGGTATTTTTAGAAGCCAATGATAATATGTCTTTTGATCCCCAAGATAGCTTTGGAAATTGGAATTACTATTTTAGTCATTACACAAATTGTTTGTATTATTTGAGGGATGAGAAAATTTATTTTATTCTGAAAGTCCATTTGGCTAGAATAATTAATTAAGTCAAAGAGTAATTTAAGGGTTAGGTTAATTAATTAATTCTAGAAAGTGTAAGGTAATATATGAGTTTGAATAAAATAAATAAAAAATAGCCTAATAATTATTTTGGGTTATGTATTTATTATTTTGGGCTTTAGTTTAATAAAAGGCCCAGATAAAATAATAAATATAGTGAACTAAATTTTTATTATTTTAGGTTTTATTTAAAGACCTAAGACAAATAATAAAAAGAAACAATTGGTGGAATAACCCTAGTCCACCTTGAATTAAAGCAGCCAGCCTTGAGGACTTATATAATCCTTATGGAGGCTGGCTGGGTTAAAAAAATTAATCCTTAGCAAGCTAGCCGCCACTTGTTTTATTGCTCTCTTTTAGTTTTTTCCTAGAAAAATAATCCTACACTACTTTCATTAGTAGATTAATTTGTGAGAGGATACTTTGGAAGGTCAAAAGCTCCAGTCTTTGAAGCATTTCATGCGTAAGAGTAGACATTTGGTAGGACTTCCAGTTAATAATACACCAAAGATTACGATTCAGATAAGTTTTGGACAGCCTAACGGTCAGCAAATTTCGGTGACTACCACGGTTTCTTCTAATTCTAGGAGAAAAAGTAAACATGTGATCCTAATCTCTAATTTATTTTTAAATTCTATTGCAGTTGTGTGATTCTCGTTCCTACATAAATTTCGATTTTAGCAATATCCTTCCAAACTTAATTCTTATTTGGCTGTAGTTTTAAGAAAAGTTATTGGTTTATTGTTGGTATTCCTTTAGTTTTATTTAGAGAAGACTTTTGTTTTGCCCATTATTATTGATAGTGAAAGTTTTTGTTTGACTAAGTCCTATAGTTTTATCTATCTTGGGTTTTCCACATTAAAAATCTTGGTATCTCACATTGTTTATTTTTTGGTGCTTTCTTTTACTTGCTGCTATGGTTTATTTAGTTTTTTTTTGGTATATTCCTATTTTTTATTAACACTTTGATCTTGGGATAATTTGTAATTTGCGTGGAGCTTAGTTTTTGTCTCTTTTGGTATATTTCCCAACAAAGTAGTATCAGAGCCTTAGTTGATCAGTTAGCTAGTTTGTGCTCATTAAAAATGGATGGCTCAGATAATGGGTGCATGATAAAATTGAGTATATGAAGCTATTTAAATTGAAAGCCTAGAATAGAAGATTATTTGTATTATAGAAATTTGTTTGAGTCTGTTCTAGGGGATAAAGCAACTATCTGATATGAGTGATGAAAAATGGGTTAATTTGCACAGCAAAATAGTGGGTAATATTAGAAAGTAAATTGGTCAAAGTATATTTAAACATTTTGCTCATGAGACTAGAAATGATATGTTATGGGAAAAACTTGAACATATGTTTGATAGGAAAACTGGAATAAACAAATCTTCTTGTTTGACAAATATTATTTGGTTAAGAAACAAAGATGGCGCTGATATGAGTGAGTATTTGAGTACCTTTCAGAGATTGATAAACAAGGTAGCTTCATGGAAACTGAAGTTAAATGATGAGCTACAGGCTTTACTTTTTTCAGTTCACTACCAGATAGTTGGGAAACAATAGTGGTATCCGTTAGCAATTCAGCTCCAAATGGTGTCTTAACCATGACTGTGGCAAAAGAGACAGTGTTAGATGAGAAGATCAGGAGGAAGGAACAAGATACTTTTAATATGTCCCAAGTATTGATTATGCAAAAAAAAAGAAGGAAGGGGGAGATGTAAGAGCAGAGGTCTTTACAATAGGAATAACAGATCCAAGAGAAGATATTAGTCGTTGAAAAATATTGAGTGCTATCTTTGTAAAAAGAAAAGGCACTACAAAAAGTACTATAGAGTCTTGAAATAAGAACTTATGGAGAAAATGTGTAATACTAAGATGAGAGACGAAGAAGAGACTACAACAGTTGTGGAAACCGATGATGATATATTATGTGATGATGGTTATGTTAATATTACCAATCATGATAGTAATTGGATTATTAATTCAAGTGCATCATATCATGTTACTCCACAAAGAAATTTTTTCTCAACCTACATTGAAGGAGACTTTGGCTACGTTAAGATGGGAAATGAAGTTTCTTACAAAGTTATTAGCTAGGGTGATGTATATTTAGATACAGATACTAGAGGTAAGTTAATCTTGAGGATTACCAGACATGTTCCTGATATTGTCTTAATCTTATTTCTACTGAAAAGCTTAATGATGATGGTTATTACAGTTCTCAAAGTGAAGGCAAATGGAAGTTCAGCAAAGAGAGTCTAATTGTTGCTAGAGGAAAGAAACAGAACACCCTCTACTGATGCAAGCCCAGTTGGGGAAAGGATGGAGATAAATCTAATTCAAGACTTCTCTATTAATCTTTTGCATAGGTTACTTGGGTATATGAGTAAGAAGGGAATTCAAACACTTATTCGCAGGCAACTTCTCCCTAATGTAACAGGTACTTTTCTTAAATCCTCTGTTAATTGCATTTATGAAAAATAACATAGAGTTGCTTTTCAAAGACTTTCTTCATCGAGAAAGTTGAATCTATTTGAATTGGTGTATATAATGTCTGCTACAGGAAAGATAGATCTCTTGATGGTGCAATTTATTTTGTCACATTTATTGTTGACTTCTCTAGAAAAGTTTGGTTTACTTCTTTGAAATCTAAAAACTAAGCTTTGGACGTGTTTAAAGAATTTCATAGCAAGGTTGAAAAAGAGACTGGTAAATAGTTAAAGTGTATTCAGATTAATAATGGTGGTGAGTATAGATGACTATTTGAAAGTTACTGTAAGTCCATAGGTTAGATTAGAGAAGACACCACAGAAGAATAGGATAGTAGAAAGGAAGAACAGAACCATCACTGAGCAGATCAGATGTATACTTTCCAATGCTAAGCTACCAAAGTCCTTTTAAGGTGAAGCAATGAGAGCTATAGTTGATTTGATTAATCTTTCTCCTTCGGTTCCTTTGGATGGTAATTTTCTAGAGAGAGTGTGGATAGGAAAAGAAGTATCCTTCAACCATTTGAGAGTTTTTGGTTGTCGTACATTTGTTCACATTTTCAAAGATGAGAGATCAAAGCTTAATGTAAAATCCAAGCAGTATATTTGCTTGGGTTATGCATATACAAATTTTGGTTACAGACTGTATGATCTAGTGGGGGAAAAAATTGATCAGAAGCAAAGAATTTGTCTTTCTTGAAGGTCAAACCATTAAAAATATTTAGAAACATGATAAGCCAAAGTCAAAACCAGATTCTCTGATAACATTCCTTCAATTTTAGATCTAGTTCCTGCACCAGGTAGTTCTAATGAGCTAATTCCAGAAATAGATGATTCAAATCAAGGGGGAGCTGAGAAAGAGTAAGAAGAAACTATAGATGATAATAACGATGCTGGTGAGATTGAGTAAGAAGCACCAATACCAATGCTACAAGATAAACCTAGGAGATCTAACAGGGAGAGAAGACCTTCCACAAGTATAATCCCAATGAATATGTGTTGTTGGCTGATAGAGGAGAGCTAGAATCCTATAGTGAAGCTTTGGAGTATAAGAAGAAAGAAGATTGGTTGCAAGCTATACAAGAGGAGATGGTATCCTTGTAAGAGAATCACACTTATGACTTAGTAAAACTGCCTAAAGGTAAAAGAACACTAAAGAACAAGTAGATCTACAGGTTGAAGGCTCAAGAAAATAGCTTACAACCTAAATATAAGGAAAGATTGCTTATGAAGGGGTTCAGCCAAAAGAAATGTATAGATTTTGAAGAAATCTTTTCTCTAGTGATAAAAATGACATCTATTCGGGTAGTTCTTGGTATTGCTGCTAGTCTTGAGATTGAGCAACTTGGTGTGAAGACAATTTTCTTACATGGTGATTTGGAAAAGGAAATCTATATGGATCAGCCAGAGAGGATCAAAGAAAATGGCAAAGAGAATCTGGTAAACCTTCTTAGGAAAAGTTTATATGGACTGAAACAAATATTGAGATAGTAGTACAAAAATTTGACTCATTCATGACAAATTAGAAATATCACAAGACAACATTAAATCATTATATCTATGTGAAGAATTTTTTCGATTATGATTTTATTATCCTCTTGTTTTATGTGGATGATATGTTGATTGTTCCTGTGAAGATCAACAAGTTGAAAAATGAGTTAAGTAAATCTTTTGCAATAAAAGATTTGGGTCTAGCTAATTCTGGGGATGAAAATCACTCAAGATAGGCAAAATAGAAAGCTTTGGTTATCTTTAAAAAAGTATGTTGAGAAATTAAGTGCTTGATAGGTTTAACATGAGCAATGCTAAGGAAGTTTCTACTTTACTTATGAGTCACTTCAAGTTAAACAATAAGCAGTGTCCGAAAAGTGAGAAAGAAAAGAAGATATGAAGAAGGTTCCTTATACTTCAATAGTTAGTAGTCTGATGTATGCTATGGTTTGTACCAACCCAGATATAGCTCATACAATTCGAGTGGTTAGTCGATATCTCTCTAATCCTAGTAGAGAATATTGGAATATTGTCAAGTAGATTTTCATATACTTCAAGAGAACTTCCAAATTATGTTTGTATTTTGGAAATGGCAAAATCATGCTGGATAGATACTCTTATTCATTTATGGGAGGTGATCTTAACAAAAGTACATCCACATTTGGATATATGATGACTTTTGTAAGGGGACCAATATCATGGCAGAGTAAGTTGCAAAAATGTATTGCTCTTTTTGGCACAGAGACAGAGTATATTGCAACTATTGAAGCTTATAAAGAGATTCTTTGATTGCAGAGATTTCTTCAAGAATTAGGTTTGAAACAAAAGAAGTATAATCTGTATTGTGACAATTAGAATGCCATTCATTTGTGTAAGAAAATATGTGTAAGTACTCCACGTTTCACTTTGGATCCAAACATTTGATGTGAAATATCACTGGATTAGACAAGTTTTGGATTCCAAACTATTAACGCTTGAGAAAGTACACATGGATGATAATGGATCTGATGTGCTGACTAAGGTATTGCCCAAGGAGAAACTCTTCTTTCACAGACAAGAAGTACGTTTGATTATACCCCAAAATGAGTTGGAGGGGGAGATTGTTGCGCCAAATAGTCCAGCCTATTTTGTGGACAAAAAGATAACAAAATAAAGGCCCACAAACAAAAGGAAATCATATAAGCAGAAGTCCCCCATTGATGTGGAATGTGTATAATTGAGAGAGAGAGAGAGAGAGAGAGAAGTAGCATGAACAGAGCCGCAACATGTAAGCCATTGTTGGTTTCCTTCAAGCTTTTGATCCTTGATTGGATAGCGATTCATAATCCAATTGAGATGACATTTGATGTCGCATGATCCTCTCAACAAGACCTACTCATCTAACGGTTTAGATTTTGGTTTTAGTAATATCCTTCCAATCTCAAGAAGATATTTATTTATTATTGGTATGTCTTTAGTTTAATCTAGAGAAGACTTTTATATTGTCCATTATTATTGATAATGGAAGTTTTTCCTAGACTAAGTCCCGTGATTTTTCCCCTCTTAGATTTTTCACGTTAAAAATCTTAGTGTCCATGTTATTTATTTTTTGCTACTTTCTTTTATCTGCTGTTATGATTTTATTTGGTATTTTTGGTTTATTCCTATTTTTTATTACACTTGAAAAATATTTTTTATCTTGGGATAATTTGTGATTTGTGTGGAGCTTAGTTTTTGTCTCTTTTGATATATTTCCCAACATGTCAGCACCGATTTTTAGCCTTTTTTTTTCCTTTGTATCGCTATTTGAGAATCATATCGATTTTATTTTTTACTGAGTTGATAAATTGATGTAAATAGCATCGTGCTTCCCTTTTTTTTTTTTTTTTAATCATAATGTACAAAGCGTTTGTTTTTATTTTTATATTTTACAAGTAGTTCAATGCTTTTGTTGTTATCTTGGTAAAGTTAAAGATAATAATACTTTTAATATTTATTTTTAATATTTTATATTTTTATACATTTATTTATACTCAATCACCGATCAATACGATAATATTCAACTAACCAAGTTATGGGTAAAGCATGAGAATTTATTTTCAACAATATATTTAATACTAAAATACAATTCCTTCCAAAATCAAATTTAATTTAAAATCAAATTGCATGCTATTGATGAAATGTTTCTTTCAGAATACAAATACGGAACACATGTTAAGATGATTCAATTCAATAAAACAACTTCACACACATATTAAAAGAGATTTACTTTAACAACCGCCGATCAAGTTTCCTTAACAACAAAATATTCTTCCCCAAAGTCCTAACAGTCCTAATAGCTTTGTCAATCTATCTCCGTATGCTATTACTACCTACTGCTTTCGAGATTTCGAAATTTGCCAAAGTAAATCAATAAAACTAAGCATTGCAACAGCACACCAGAGGAATTTTACACACTGAATCTTCTTTGCCACGGTCCTATGCTCTAGTTCTAGATTGTTTAGTCCAAGAATTATCTTCATAAACCTATAAAACATACCATTTAGAAAAAACTGCAGGCTCTAGAGTGCGGGTTTTCAAACAAAAATGCAAAATTGTATTAAGATTTTTGGACAATTGAAAAAACGGAAAATGCAACAAAAATAATTAATTTTTTATGCCAAAATTTTTACAACGATAGAATCTACAATCCGAGATTTGCATACTCCAAGATGTACGAACTACTAAACGGATTTCACTGTGATAATTTTTGGAAGAATTCGTTGAAGACTAGGCAGAATCTGAAGAGATTTGAGAAGCCATTAATCTGCGTTATTACTTATTAGGAATGATTTGCAATTAAATACTTCTATCATTAACCTCTACTTACTTTTCATGATTGTTGCAGCAAAAAAGTTAGAGGGAGAGTCGGATTTTTGGAAAGCATTGATGAAGAGATGTTATTACTGTTAAACAGTAGGAGAAAATAATTGAAAAAATAAGAAACGATAGTTAAATCTAACCCTAATATCCTGGGCTTTAACGCTAGATGACAAAGGATTTTATAAAATAAGTCTAGCTTGATAAGTTAAAAATAACTAGGGGTTGAAAATAATTACTAATAAGTTATAGGTTCAAATAATAAATCTTGAGTACTATTGCTAATAAATAAACTAGAGTTTAATTGTTAAATATTAGTAAATGGCAATTTAAAAAAAATAGTAATAAATTACAATTAATTTTTTAATTAATTTTTAATAGATAATAAATAATTAAAGCAACTAAATAAAATTAATAATAAATGGGAGTTATATTACATAAATAACAAGCAAATTTTAATATAAATAATATTTATGAATATAGGACTACAAGGTCATTAATATTTTATTTATTATTATTATTTATATAAAAAGATCTTATTTACTATTATACATATACATATATTATTTTTAATGAAAGATATTATTTATTCGACTAGTAAAATATCAATATTTCATTTAATACCCCATTTCCAAAACTTCCTACTGAATTTCAAATCTTTAGAGGAAAAAAAAATATAGAAATAATTTTAATTATGGCAATAAAATCTCTACTAATTAAAATAACATAGGATCAACAAGGTCATGATCATAATTTTCCTATTGCTAACAAGATTTATGAACATATTCTCCAACATCAATCAACAAACTATTATATTCATGAATATAAGGCTTAAATCCATACCTACTATCACACGGCCAAATTCTACTAAGCATAATCATACTCAGAGTCGCTAATGAAAAATAAGAACATAATAATCATATTCACCAAAGGTGTCATAACATCTCAGCATGCTTAAACATTCATAATTTCCCCAAGACATGATGAACATACATCGATTCTCAGGTGAATTCCATATAGCTTAGCTCACGATCATCCATTCTCATGTTCTACTCCCAACCCCTTCATACATATGCATATACTCAATCCCCATTCATATTCTATCCTCCCTATCAACATCTAAGTAGACATGAATTCAAAATTAA